>JAHWGI010000093.1:0-27586 GCA_029379305.1 Frankliniella fusca | reverse complement strand
CCCATGTGAATTAATTTTTTTATAAAATTTTATATAGGGTCTGTATACATTTTTATATATTTGTATACATTCTTATAACGACATCCGTATACATTTTTATAAAGGTCTTTATAAATTTGCATAAATTTTTATACATATTTATAATGATCTGTATAAACATATATAGCGTTATGTATACAACTGTATACGGTCGCCGGTTCCTTATATGGAAGAGTGAGGGGCGTTATATGGACCCATATAGCCTTAATAAAGATTAATAAAGATCTCTATTAAAATGTATAAAGGACTTTATAAACTTGTATAAAGTTATCCTTATAAAAATATATATGATTGTATACACACTTTATACATTTAAATAAAAATCTATAAAAATATATAAAAACCCTTATAAAATCATATTAAAAAAAAATTTACCTGGGCTCCTCTGTGAGCCACCCTCTCTCTCTCTTTCTCTTCTCTCCTCCTTTCTCTATGTCTTCCTCTCTCTACGCCTCTCTCCCGCCGACCTCGGGTCGGCACGCAGCCGCCCCGCTGCTGGTGCGCCGTCATGCAGGGCGAGCCCAGCCCAGCAGGCCCTGGCCTGGCATGGCCCCGAGCTCCCCTGGGACCTCGCCACCCCGCCCCGCCCTGCTCCGCCACGGCGCGCTGCGCGGCGGCCGGGGCCGGGGCCGGCGCAGTGGACGGCCTCTGCTATGGAAGGCCTCTGCCTCGCTGCCGCCATCACACTGTTTGTGTACGAGCCACCGAAATAGCCAGACCGGTGTGCGTGGCGTGACGACCCCCGGGCCTATACCGGGCGTGCGCGAGTGTGCGTGTGTGTGTGTGTGTGTGTGTGTGTGTGCGCGCGCGAGTGTGCGTGTGCCGTGCTTAGGCCGTACCTGCGCCGCACTTTACACAGGCAGTACGCAGCCACAGGGAGGATGTAAACTCCCCCCCCCCCCGGTCCCCCACAGCCACTGCTACTGCTGTAGCTTAAAGGGAGGAAAGGTCACGTACGGATAGAGTACTCCAAACCGTCCTCCTGACCTGGAGTTGGAGAGGAATAAGAAAGGGCCTGGGGGCGGGAGACAGCGAGGGAAACAGGAACAAGATAGAGGAGAGAGAGAGAATTGAATTGAATTGAATTGAATTTATTGAGGATCCTCAAAAAGGGCTATGAAGCCCCACTACATGAGAACCCGCTCTCTAGCAGGATGTTTAGAAATACTTAATGACTAACAATACTTAAAACTAGTGTAACAACTAAAGATTAAGTGCAGGATACAAACAACATGACGATTTTATGCATTCAGTAGCTTTCTCCTGATGGTCTGCGGTGACAGGTGCAAATGATGATATAATGCTAATTCATTCCACAGTTGAGATGACCGGACAAGAAACGACAAATGATATTTTTGAGTTCTATGAGTTGGTATTTGTAAACGCGACTTGCTGGACCTAGTCCCTGATGATTTATTTAGACAAGCAAACTGGTATGAATTTCTTAAATAGCTGGGGGACTTGAACTTAATAATTTTACTCACAAGGACAGCTGTATCGATCTCTCTCCTTTCCACGATTTTCTTAAAATCTATTGCTCTGTAGTATGGTGTAATATGCTCGTATCGTGATGCTGCCGTTATAAATCTGACACACGCGTTTTGTGCTCTTTGAAGTCGGAGATTGTTGTAAGCTGGCATATCCGTAAACAGGACCGATGCGTAATCAAAGTGAGGCATTGCTAAAGATGAGATAAGAGTTTTTCTCACATTGCGTGGTATGAAGGAGAAATTACGCCGTAATTGTGCTAGAACGCCAAATACCTTTTGGACGACAGATATGCAGTGTTCCGTCCAGTTAAGTGCGGGGTCGAAGAGTACACCCAAATTATTAACCGATTTGGAGTACGGCACTGTGCAACCATTTCAGAACCAAAGGGGCAACTGGGTTCTTATTCAGCAGCGTCAAATATTTCTGCGTACCCAAAATTATTGCCTGTGTTTTGCCGACATTCAATACCAGATTATGTTTTTCACAATATTCAATAACTTGTAGTATATCACTAGTAATACGGCCAAGAGCAGCTTCGTGGTCTGACAGGGTGAAGTGGGTATACAGCTGGATGTCATCAGCATACATATGATAAGAGCAAGAGTTAATTACTGAGGGTAGATCAAAAAGGTATATAAGGAACAGTAAGGGTCCTAGGACACTGCCTTGAGGTACCCCTGTCTTAACTGTAGTCCAGTCAGAGAACACTGTGTCCGAAACAAAAACTCTATGACATCTGTCAACTAAGTATGACAGAAACCAGGCCACAGCAGACCTGGAAAATCCCAGGTATTTAAGTTTCGCAAGTAACAACTCGTGATGGACACAGTCAAAGGCTTTGCTGAGGTCAAGAAGAACCAGCATCGACATAAGGCGTTTATCAATAGACTTTCGTATGTCATCTGCTACTTTAACAAGAGCAGTGACTGTGCTGTGGCCCTTCCTAAAACCAGACTGAAACTCGGCAAAAAGGTTACGTTCTGATAGAAATTCACTGACCTGCGCGTGGACTATTTTCTCCAGGGCCTTACCGAGAACACACAATATGCTGACAGGTCTATAATCTTTGCATTCTCTCGGGCTTTTATTTTTTGGAATAGGCAAGATATTTGCCATTTTCCACATAGATGGAAAGACACTATTCTGGAGGCAGAAATTAAATAAATGTTCCATAATAGGCATTAAGGCCGGCAAACACAATTTAAGAAAGGATATTGACAAGTTATCTACACCTGTTGCCTTTGATTTGATACTCTGTATGGCTTTATAAATATCAAGAGGCATAGCATACCCAAAAAAGAACTGCTCATTTATGTCAGAGAACTTTCGTGGCAAATTAGAGTACTGACTTGTAGCACTGTCAATGAGTTCTGAATTTCTAACACTTGAGACAGACGCATAGTGGGAGTTTAGATCGTTAACAGGCATTACAGGGTCAACTTTCTGGGTTGGAGGTTTGCCTATACTTGCCTATGCCTGAACTTGCTTGAGAGAGAGAGAGAGAGAGAGAGAGAGAGAGAGAGAGAGAGAGAGAGAGAGAGAGAGAGAGAGAGAGAGAGAGAGAAAGAGACAGAGAGAGAGAGAGAGAGAGAGAGAGAGAGAGAGAGAGAGAGAAAGAGACAGAGAGAGAGAGAGAGACAGAGACAGAAGAGCCGCGGGGATGAGGCAGAGTGTCTCCCGCCGTGCCCCACAGTGCCGCGTGCTGTGCCCAGGGCCGGGCCCCGGCTCCCGCAGGGCCTGGCTGGGCTGGACTGGGCTGGGCTGGGTTAGGCCCCATCGGACCCAAGCCACACGCGGATAGCGCGCGGCGCCGCTATTTTTGAGAGAGACTAGCCAACCCCCACCTTGGCGTGGGTGCCCCCTGGCCCCCCGCAGCCCTTCCCCCGGCTATGTGACCTGAGCGATGTGGGTGAAAATGTCGTCGCTCACCTACAAAACGTTTGCGAAAAAGTTCACTCACCTGAATGTGAGCGACTTTCTCACTTGGCGTTTTAAAGTCCCTTATAGACTTGAGTGACATTTTAGATTCTTACTCAATACGAGCGAAGTTCCTGAGTCTAAATGGAAGAAGAGGAAATATCTATCTCTTTTCAGATGCGATTTCTAGCTTGTGCAAATGCAGTGTTTGCTGAGGTAGTGAACCTTACACCTGCAAATGGCATTAATTCGCTCTTCAGTTTGTCCGGCGCGGTGTTACAGTGTTACAGTCCCAGGAGGGGTTGCGATACAAGACGTGGCGAGATGCTCTGCAGCTGCAGACTGAACAGACTGCGGGAGTCCATCGAGCGGCTCGCACATCTCCAAGTCTATTATTAGCTGGAAGCCGCGCCACTTGGCGCCACGCGCTTATTTTAGAGCGAGTTGGGCAAAACCCACATCTCGCGAGTCCGTAAGCTGCTTGCCTACGGCGCCGAGGCAGTGTGCTGCGGAACACAGAGTGGTGGGGGAGAGAGGGAGGGAAAGAGGGAGGGAGGGAGGGAGGGAGGGAGGGAGGGAGAGAGAGAGAGAGAGAGAGAGAGAGAGAGAGAGAGAGAGAGAGAGAGAGAGAGAGAGAGGAGCGGTGCAGGATGGAGTGGAGCAGGAAGAGACGAGGTGGTAGAAACGATTTAATTCCTGCAGCCCTTTCCCCGCCCGCCCCAAGCCCCCACCCCCGCCAGCCTATATCCCGCGGCGCGCACCTCCAAAGTTGGAGGATGGCTTTGTGCAAACTCTGATGGAGAGGGATTGTGAGCACCGACTGCGCTAAAATAAATATCGCCAAATGGAGTGGGATGTACATTAAAAATGGCACGAGATGCAAAACGGAAAGCTGAGAGGAAAGTATAAAACCAAATCGGGGCGTGAGACAGAACCGAAGCAGGACTGAACTGTGTCCGCGAGAATGATAATTTTAATCAACTCCCTTGGCCCACCTCCGCCGAGAGAATGCCTTTGAAGCTCGATGCCATGCCCAGTAACTTGAGTGGATTCGAAACAAAAGTTTGGAGTTTAGAGTTGAAACTCGTGTAAATGACTTTTCTTGTTCTTAACATTACTGTCCCACCAATCCGATGAACAAATAACAAATAACGTGCAAATTGTGTCGTCAATACATAAAAATTCCTACTTATAAAATCCCATGGCGATTTTTGTTGTTCCAGAACAAACATACTACTTGTTCTGTGACGACTCCTGTCTATGGTCCTGGAGTGGATGACATTAAATTTCCTTGTGCAAATCTTTTCCACAGTATTTATAAATTACAAAGTTGTGTGTTTTATAAAAACATGTGTTTTTAATAAAAGATTCCAGATGAACTGGCCGCCTTCCATAACAAGGCCGTAAGAATCATAGTATAGAAGTTGAGAGAACTGCCACGACGTGCCCGTGCCAGGCTAGAGGTCACTCGTGTCCGAAGAACCAGACCAGAGCACTGGAAAGGTACTAGTTTCATTTCTCTCCCGTAATGAGCGGAGTATTTTTTCATCGCTCAGTAAAAGTTACTTTCGCTAAAACGACTCAAATCGAGTATTTTCTGGAATTTTAAAAATCGCCCCGGAAGAGGGACATTTGATGATTTGACTCAGATAAAGAGTCATCAAAGTGACTCTAATAGAGCGATGTTGATGCATGTCGCTCTCCCAGGAGCATGAAAATTTGGTACAGAAAAGTCGCTCTTCCAAGATCGAAAAAGGCGACTCCTCCATTTTCAGTGAGAGAGCCGAGTCGAGCCGAACAGTTGTGACGCAGCCTACGCCACCCCTGCGGCCCTGCGGGGCGCCACCACCAGCCGCTCTTCTTCCCAGCGTCCGGTCGCCAGCCGTCCGTAAATATGGGTGCGGGGTAGGGGGTGGTGGGGGCAAACTGACCCCAAACTCCTGGACCAGGGCTGGACGGACGAAGCCGTGAGACAAAAGCTAACGACCCAGCGGCGGTGGGAGCGACGGAAGGCGTCTATGGAAGCGTTTTCTGGTGGGGTGCGGAGAGAAGGGACCGATTGGGGGAGGGGGGTGGGGGTGGCAGTGAATCAAGGGGGGAGGGGGGGGGGAGCCTGCAGAGAGCATCGGCCCCGCAAGACCAGGCCCGCAGGCCGCAGGCCGCATGCCGCAGGACTTTACTGGGGGGGGACCGGTCCTACCGGGCCCGGGGCCCGGGCCCGCTCTCTCAAAGAACCAACTGACAGAAACGTCATTTGTTAGGGAACAAAAGGGCCGCCGGACATATTAATCAAACAGTGCAGGGAGGGCGAGGGCCGGGCCGGGCCGGGCCGCCACAGGGCGCCGGCGCGGTGAGGGAAAACAGAGCGCGGAGCAGGGGAACGCCTCACGCCACCATCTCACAAATTATTTCGAAACTGGTAGTGCCGAGGGTAGTGCAGGAACACTGATAACAGTTACAACAAAATCGGCAAATTTCTACGAGACGTCCCAAACTCCCCACCACCCAGATCGCTGGCGTTCTATCCCAGCTACGTCACGACGGTCCAAATCGTTCACCTCTGGTAGGGATTTTGTCTTAGTGCACACATTCACACCAATTTTTTTTCCAAAACTTGACTTGTCCGCAAACTCGAGAGTTCTCTTTTAAATTGTCAAAAATACACTGGCAAAAGTACAGGGAAGGTACAGAATGCCCGTACAGGGAGGTACAGCATGCCCGTACAGGGAGGTACAGAATGCCCGCACTTACTTAAACTATCAAATTCCTACAAAGAAATGCTTTGCAAATGCTTTGCAAATTGCAAAGTATTTTGAACCTTTGCAACTTGCAGAACATTTCTTTGTAATTGCGAAGCAAATGCTTTGCAATTGCGAAGTGATGCTTTGTAATTTCAAAGGAAATGCCTTGGAAACTGCAAAGCTTTAAAATTCTTTGTATTAGGAATTGAACAGTGTACAGTAGCATCCATGCCATGAGGCTCCATGTTAAAAATTTCTGTACTCCGTCCGCACTTAAAACACCGTACTCATGCAAGTACAGACTCGGCCAGGCAAGTCAGTGACCATAATACTTCTTGGTCATACTGCTGTTATGTGTTATGTCAGTGTGGAAACTATTGGTTCCTTCTTCACTGTGAAAAATACTCGTAAGGGTTACGGGAAAATTTTCAATGATAAAAGTCGTAAAATTACAATTTTAAATTGTAAATTTACAAGCACTCCCTATCGACTTGGAATTGACTGACGAGCAAAAATGGGCTGTCGTAAATTTACGACATATTTTGTGAATCAAAATTACAAAAAAATGTCGTAAATTTACGAGGATATTTTTCACAGTGTTTTAATTACACAGAGTACTTCACATTGGGCGGCATGCGGGTCAGGGTGAGGGTGTACGCCCTGCCCACCCCGCCTGTCCGGGCCACGGCCCTCGTTTTCGATGCTTTGCTTTACGAGAAGACCCTGCTCGGCCTCAGGCCGGTCGCCAAGGACCCGTTATGCGAATATCAATGCGAATATCAATCCTCCCGGCGGCGTTGCGCTGGAGTTGCAGAGGAGGGGCGTGGGGTGGGGCGGGGCAGGGCAGGGCGGGGCGGGGCGGGGCGGGGTGGGGCTGGGGGGGCTTCACCGGACGCAGCCATGCAAATCACACAGACACCCCGCCCCACCCCGCTCTGAAACACCCCTCGATATATCGCTGGTGGCGCTAGTGTGCTCATGTTAATTCGCGATGACTTTGCAATCGCCCCGGCCCGCCCCGGCCCACTGCAGACCGGGGGACACTGCGCACGTACAGTCAAATGCCCTAATTTCGGACTTGTGCCCTAATTTCGGACAGTTCGCAGAGAAGTGCTTATTTCAACCTATCTCGGTCACCTTTTGAGATATTTGAAATCCGAAGACGGCATCGTACAGTTTGCAGTATAGAGTACCATATTTCGTCAAGTCGGTTGAAGTACCTTTAAAATTTTACAGAACACAGGAATTTAAAGTTTAAAAAAAGCATATAGAACAAAATTGCTGATTTGAAATAAGCTCCCCCAAAAACCGGGGCTCATGTAGGTGTGAGCTGCCCTATGGGTGGTCCTTTCTCGAATGAATGTTTGGTATTTTGGCTACAGAACTGCTTAAAATATTATTTTTTAAGTCAAACCGTTTTTTGGTACGGAACGATTTTCGAAAGTGCTACAATTTCGGACAGTCCAATTCTGTGGCATAGAATTACATTTGTTTCTATGTTTGTGCCAAAAGACTTATGTTTTCGCCACCAGGAAGAAGCGAAATTGTACTTTTGACTATCACCTTTACAACGCCGTTTCCAGATTTGAGATACCTCAAAAAACGGCTAATATAGGAAGAATTTAGCACTCCTCTGAATTTTGTCCGAAGTTACAGCACAATTGTCCAGAGTTAAAGGCGTTCACAAAACCATCCCATTTTTCTGTCCAGTTTTCATCTCTCAGGGTTGAGTCAAAAAATCGGTTTGGATGTTATTCAACGAATTGTGACCTAGGCTGTCCTAAGTGAAAAGTAAACCTGTTCGGTTGGGCCAAAATGCATGCTTGTGTCCGAAATTAGAGCACGTGTCCGAAATTAGAGCACTTTCGTTCCTAATTTCGGACACTCTTCCGATGATTGCTGTAGCTTCCCATCTGTTGATAGAAATTCGACATGGGTATCATCCGACGTGTCTCGAGCCACAGTATTTCCAATCGCAACAGATTTTTCATATTTTATCATGCCAACACGTAAGAAAGGAAAAACCGCTCAATTCGTCCGAAATTAGGGCACTTGACTGTACGTATAGATTCGGCCCGGCCGTGGCCGTTAAGCGGCGGGGCTCTAGGCAGGCGGCCGTAACCGCCATGTTTTATACCATGACGCAATAGCGGAACACATATGGTTTACGCTGCGGCTCTAAGGGGCGCGGGGGCCGGGGTGAGGCGGGGATGGGCTTCATTTTCATTCGGCCCTCGCATCTTACATTATATAGCGAACTAAGCGAATGTACTCAAGGGGAGGGGTGAGGGGTGAGTGGAGGAGAGAGGACTAAGAACAGGCGGAGACGGACGGCCGGGGTGCGCACGGCGAGTAGTATTCCCAGGGGTTAGGTGGGGGGGGGGAGTGGTGGGGGCGACACGGGCGGGGCAGGGCGGCGGGCGGCACTACAGCGCAAGAAGCAAAGGGGAGCCTGAGCCTAGGCTTCGTTAATTTTTGTGTCCAGCCAAGCGCGTGTCGCCCGTCGCCCCCGCCCTCCTTTCCTCCCTTGCCCCGCCACGCCCCGCCGCCGCGCGCTCAGCCAGCCGGGCGCGAGCATGCGGCCACGCTACCCTTCACTCCACAAAGCATTGTTTGCTGCAGGCAGGCTGCTCTCCCTCTAGTTCCCCCGCCCGACCCGACCTCCGTCCCTATCCTCCCCAATCCTGCGGGACTTGAGCCACTGCGGGCAGAGCGCGAAGACCGGAGCCCCCCAGCCGGAGCAGGAGGAGAGGCCACACTGGAAACCCAAGTGTGTAAATGTCGCACACTTGTAGGTGTGCGAGGATTCATTCGTACACTTGGCCCCTTAAACGTGTGAATTTTCCTAGGATATTCAGACGTTTGAGTGGCCAAGTGTACGAATGAATCCTCGCACACCCACAGGCGTGCGACATTCGCACCCTTATAAAACCGTTTCATACCGAAAGGAGTCCGAACGGACAGTCCGAAGCTCACCCGCGGACTGTCCGAAATCAAGCCCCGGAACATACCGAAAAACCATCCGAAAATGAGTAAAATCTGCAAGTTTTCGGGCTGTCCGAAGCGTTTCGTCTCCGTGCTCCGGACAGTCCGATATGAGTCCGTACATGTGTTAATGGAAAAAAAGGGACAGCACGCAGGAATCGATCCTGTGACCCGTCAGTCTTTCCTACCACAGTCCGACGCCTTTACCGACTGAGCTAAGCTGACTGCTGAGAGGCAGAGACTCAAGAAGGACTCTTATGCTAGGCGGAGCAGTCTTCGAAGAGCCGCGCATTGTACGGCGCGAACCAATAGTCGCATCGTGATCAGGTTTTCGGCAAATGACTTGATATTGCTCTTGCGCTCCGGTGAGGACAAGAAAGAAAATTAAAAGCTACTGTCTTTAAATATTGTAACGTTAATTGTATTCTGTAGTAATGCCTTTCGGCAACGAAACGTAACTAGAACGTGCAAAAAGTGCGTATATTCAAAAGTCATATCACCTGTGACACCACGATGCTTAGTGTTTACGTGGCGAGACAGATTATGCGTTAAATATTTCTGAACTGAGGTATGCTGCTACATGTAAAAGATGTAGCGCCTTTATATGCAAAGATAACACGGACTCGTGCAAAGAAATACATCCAAGTTTACGCCGTTCTCAGACAGCCCGGGAGCAGCCCGTGACGGTCGCTCGGACTGTCTCCGGGCAGCCCGCTTATCACCGGACTACTTGCGGACTGCCCTGGCTGCGCCGGGCTTAGACCGGACTGTCCTGGTTGCTTCGGGCTTAGACCGGACTGCCCTGGCTGCGTCGGGCTTAGACCGGACTGTCCTCGGTCGGACTCGGGCTCTAAACGGACTGTCCTGGAACACATTCGGAGCTGTCCGCGGCCATCGGAATACATTTGGAACCGTCCAGGACGAGTTTCGGAATGATTTCGTTTTGTAAGGGCACACTTGTGTCAGAGCAGCTTTCGTATCCCAATCATAACGTTTTCTTCTGCGAAGGGTCATGCAGGATGTTCCTCTTCTCAGATGTTAAGCTAAAAAAGGAAAAGCTCAAAAGGTTAATTGGCTGGGGTAAACGCGAGTGAAAGCATTTATGCCTGCGCCAGCCTCTGCCTGTCTGTGTGGCGCGATAATTCGGTAACGAGTTGAGATATCGAGGTAAAACTTTCAGGGGAGATTCCTTAACCCACAAAGCTGGAAGACGCGAATCGCGTAAAACCAGTCAACACGAGAAGCGGTCCGGCGGCGTGCACCTACCGAGACATGTGGGAATTAGAAATAAAACACGTTCAGTCATACCCGAGCCCACTACATCGCCCTCAGAGAATACATGATTCATGTAAATAAATACCGAGAAAAGCGCGTTCTTGAATCATATGGAAGAAAAAGGATCGCATTTAGTACAAAATACTTGTTCGTGTCGTGTGCCACTTTACTTTAGTATTTAGGTTCAAATCACGCACCTACACTCTCAGCCCACTTACGTACATTTTGTAAGTAACCACTAAAAATTTTGTGCAGCAGTAATATACACTCTAAATGAAAAAGGACAATTTTGTCCCAGAAAATGTTGCGATTTTGTACACATCATTTTCTTGGTACAAATTGTCCCAATAAAATGAGACAATTTGCATCCAAAATATTACAAATCGTCCCAAATTATTACACAAATTTGTCAAAAGGAATTGGTGTGTACAAAAACGCAACATTTCTTGGGACAAAATTGTCCCTTTCCATTTAGTGTGTACTTAGGAAATTACTAAGTAATAAGCACAATTTCTTATTTATTTATTTATTTATTTATAATATTAACTATTTAATTACTTAGAAAAAAGTTCGTAAAATACTTACGAATTTGTAATTAATACTTAGAAATTACTAAATATTTTCCGAAAGTTTAAAATTTTTAGTCGTCAACGAAAGAAAAAGTCATTAGTGGGCTGAGAGTGTAAATTGTTCTCAAATCTTTTCCCCTCACGCTTGAATGAAACGCATGTTCTCGGTTCAGGGCTGAGCTGAGCTCGGACTGCGAGCGCCCGCATTGCACTTGAGAGATTGAGGAGCACGCTTCTTTGGGCGCACACAGCCGCAGCCGAGGCAGGCCAGGCCGGGCCGCTGCACGTGGCTGCACGGCTGCACGGCTGCTGCGGTCCAGTCCGCCCCGCTGGCTACAATTCTGCTGACCTAAACTGCACAGCTGCGGGGAAACATTTTATTTCGACAAGTGCAGGCCGCGTGAGTGAGTGAGAGGGGGGGGGGAGGAGGGAGCGACACAAATGCGTTAGAGGCAGACCAGACGACCGCTGTTGCCGCTCCGCTCCCTGCCAACTCCGGTATACATTGTTGCAAAAGTTCTTTTAAAAGTGACACTTTTGTGGCGCTTTGACTCCCCCACTGACCTGGACTCGCACCTGTGCCACGTCACTCCTGGGCGTAAATACCACTCGAGTATAGCGCTCGACGCTCATGGCGCGTGCGTGGGTGGGGTGGGAGAGGGGGTGGGGGCTGAGTTGAATATGGAGAGGCTCACGAGCACGGAGCAGTATAAGGTAGATTTAGTAAGTCAAGATTTGGGGGAGAAAATCCCACAGCTGTTTGTTTTTTCTTTTTTTTCGTTTTATGATTATTTTTGTTTACCACAAAAGACGAACGGTGGCGAGAAGATAACACCGCAGTATCAGAAATTGCAAACCCGGCGAAAGATCGCGCATCTGTACACTGTGAAAAATATCTTTGTAGATTTACGATAAAATTTGCAAATCGTTGATTTACGAAATGTTGTAAATTTACGACGGGCCTTTTTTGCTCGTGAATGAATTTCAAGCCGATATGAAGTGCTTGTAATTTTACGATTCGCAACTGTAATTTTACAACTGCAATTCGTGGAAAAATTTTCCCGTAAACTTACGACTATTTTTCACAGTGTAGGAGAAAACACAAAGCTGCGAAAAAATTGTGGAGGAAAGCTGCTGAGATATTGTGTCGTTTCACCCAGTTCTCTCCCGTTCTACTGCGTGATGTTCACTCAGATTAGTCAAAGAAAAGATTCTCAGATTTTCAAGGGTGGGGGTCAAAGCCTCAAAATTTGAGTTTTCCAGTTTTGCTTGAAAAATAAGACTTTGATCACACCGTGACGACTACGGGGCGTGCCGTGCCGGGCTATGCCTGGGGCTTTCCCGGACCGGACCCATGCACGTGGGGAGGAGGGGGGACTGTCAGCTCATGGAGCTACATACCCCCTGAATGTAGGCAACTTGCAATACATCGACCCCCCCCCCCCCCCCACACACCTTATTACGTGCCTGACCGGACCGAAGCGATACGATTCACTTCAGAGACCGGCATCCGTTCCCAAACGGGTCCCGTCTCAAGCGCGCACCGTGCGCAGTCTGGGTGTGAGAGAGACAGAGCGAGAGACCCGAGGTACTAGACGTGGATGAGCCGAACCTTGCTGAGTGCACCCGAGCAAACGGGACCCGTCTGAAGCACCGAATCTCGCCCAGCGGTCACCTGAGGGCTTGCCTGAGGGCGTGGCTGAGCGTAGTGCGCCACACACCGCCACGCCTATAGCTAGCAGACGAGACCGGACGCACGGTGAAACCAGACGCTAGAACTTCAAGGACACTTTTGCCATATTCAAGGACCGTGCATCGGATCCAAGGACTGGTCCTTGGAAAATGGCCATTTTCGGGCTTTTTGACCGTTTTCAAGGACCAGTCCTCGAAAGTCAAGGACCCTGAATGATGGACCCTCCCGGAGCAGGGCCCTCCCGGAGGGGAGCTTCGGAGGCAGGGTATAGGCAAACCCATGGGGAGGCCAGGTGACAGGCAAACATCCGGTGTGTGGGGCTATAAACCGGCACCCGCTTCGCCCCACACACACTAAAAAAAATCAGGAAAAAAACTATTTTTTTTAAAAATGAGGAAACAATTAGGAAATTGTATTAAACAACCATAATAAAATGAGGAAAAATCAGAAAAAATCGTAAAAAAATAAACTTAAATTGGAAAAATCAGAAAAAAATCCTCCGAGAGGGCCCTCCGGGAGGGTCCATCATTCAGGGTCCTTGACTTCCAAGGACTGGTCCTTGACTTTCGAGGACTGGTCCTTGAAAACGGTCAAAAAGCCCGAAAATGGCCATTTTCCAAGGACCAGTCCTTGGATCCGATGCACGGTCCTTGAATATGGCAAAAGTGTCCTTGAAGTTCTAGCTTCTGGTTTCACCGTGCGGGACCCGTTGACACGCTCGGGTCCCGGCGAGTACACTGATCATCCAAGTGTTCAACCCTTTAACACTTTAAAGTGTTAAAATACTATTAAAACATTTAAAAGTGTGAAACAGAGTTGTTGTGCACTTAAAAGTGTTCAACAGAGTTGTTGTGCGCTTACGAGTGTTCAACTCAGAAGTTGTGCACTTAAAAGTGTTCAACTCCCGAATTGCACACTTCCTTAGCTTGGACGCACTGTACCCGGGAAGTGTGCAACTGGGGAGTTGAACACTTTAAAGTGCACAACTTCTTAGTTGAACACTTGTAAGTGCACAACAACTATGTTGAACACTTGTATTTGTTTAAATAGTATTTGAACACTTAAAACTGTTGAAGGGTTGAACACTTGATTTATCAGTGTAAGAGCGGGTGGGACGGACAGCCAGCGGGTGGGAAGCAGCTATATATGGGAGGCTCGCCGAACGGGAAGCAAGCGGGCAGCATTTGGGAGCCGATGCCAGTCTCTGATTCACTTGTCAGCTGATTGCACTGTTTTTATCCCGGTAAGAGAGCGGCTCGGGGGCGGCGCGGGGGGCGGCGCAGAGGCGGTGCAGGCAGGCGCAGCCCGCCCGCCGCCCGCTCGTTAACGAGTGAAGGCGCATGGCGGCGCATGGCATTGGGGATTGAATTACGAGCCAGTTACGAGGCCTCGGAGCGCAGCCGCGCCGCCTGTCCTTTCGCTGCCCCGCCCCCGCCCCTCCTCCCCTTCCACCCCACCCCGTACCCTTCTTCCCAGAGGACAGCGAGACCCGTCACCTAGCAGGCCCCCCAGAGGACCTCCTGGCAGCCCCGCAGCCACCGCCCCCCGCCCCCCCTCCCAACATTACACGTCTATCGTCCATGCGGTGAGGGGTCCACCACTCTGGTAATCTTGTGTACACTTTGTCCGATAATTTCGGGTACTCTGGAAATCCAAGTGTACGAATGTCGCAAACCTGCAGGTGAGCAAATGTATGTCGCACACTTGCAGGTTGAGTGAACGACCATTCGTACACTTGTAGGTGTGCGAATGACCATTCACACACTTGTAGGGTGTGTTAATGACAATTCGTACACTTGCAGCAGTTGAGCGAATGGCCACTTGCTGAAACACATGGAAAGGCCGGGCTTTCTAGGTGTGCGAATGGTTGTTTGCTCACCTACAAGTGTGCGACAAACATCCACACACCTGCAGGTGTGCGACATTCGCACACTTGGATTTCCAGTGTAATCACATCAAAAATAAAATCTTCCTTTCGTTTTTTTTCAAGCTCTTTTGGGTTTTCCATTTAATGAAAATAAGCAATAACATTACTTACATTTTCAAGTTTCTTCAACAAATTTATCGAAAACTGTTGGTAATCACTGGTAATCAATAATCGTGTGTACGCTCTTGCTCTGGTAATTCAAGTGTGCGAATGTCGCACACTTGTAGGTGTGCGAGGATTCTTGGCCACTCATACGCACGGAAAAAAATACATAAGTTGCCGTAGCTAATATGTTAGCTGATATCGTGACAAGCAACTTATAAGCTACTATAGCTAAAAATTGTCTCTGGTAGGCAAAAATTAGCTACTACAACTAACGCTTAGCTGGATTTAGCAAAGGCTTAGTTAGGGTAGAGAACATCCCATTCACTGAATCAAACATTGCGTTTTCTCCTGCAGATGACGCATTAGCTCTCATAGCTGCCGTGTCGCTATGGCAGCAAACATATCGCTGTGGTAGCTAAAAAACTTGCATGTCACGATATCAGCAAACATATTAGCTATCACAGCTAACATTTAGTTAACACAGCTTAACTTTTTTTTTCCGTGCGTGTGAATATCCTAGGAAAATTCACACGTTTAAGCGGCCAATTGTACGAATGAATCCTCGCACACCTAACAAGGTGTGCGGCATTCACACACTTGGGTTCCCAGTGTGAATATCCTCGTTCGCTCTACGGGCCCCGCTCAGTGTAAAGTCTGCAAGGACTAGGTCTCTATAGCTCCGCCTAGCCCCCCACCTACAGGCGTTTGCTGTATACAGCAAACAACCACCATACTCCCCGCCCCGCCCCCGCCCCGCCCCGCCCCGCCCCACGTCAATCTCTGTGGTCTCGGTTGGTAATGCAGCGCTCGGTGAGATGTGTATCTCTCTCCCTCCAACGGGATGCAACACCCCACGCCCCTCCCCCTCTCCCCCGAACGTTATCCCAGGCGTCGCGTCGGTCGCCTGGCCGATTCAAAACGAACCGAGCTGCACCGAGCCGAGCCGAGCCGAGCCGAGCCGAGCCGAGCCGAGCCGAGCCGAGCCGAGCCGTGCGGTCGCCGCCGCAGGGTGGCTCCTGGTCCAAACCGATATATCGGACCAGACCGCTACGGGCGAATGGGTTATGAGTTTCACTTCACGGCTGTGCAATTGGGCTTCCAGCAGCGGCATTCTCCCGCGGCAGCGAGGCTGCAGGCATCAAAGCTCCGCGGCGCAAGGCGGGGCGAGCAGGGGCGGGGAGCGCGCGGGCCGCCGATTGGTACGCCGCCCCGCCACAGCGATATTCCATTATATCATTGTGTTTCTGAGCCCCACCCCACCCCACCCTGCCCCACCCCACCCCACCCCACCCCACAACCTCACCCCGCCGCTTCATGGCCCTTCCTCCAGGCCTGTGTTTGTCATTTGGGGACCGCGACGCCAGCCAGCAGCCACCCCCCCACCCCCACCCCCCGCCGCGAGCAGAATGTGGCGGACGTCAGCCGTCCCATCACAATCATTCTGACCGCAGGACGCGCGCCCTCGCGCGTTGTGTTTGGCGGAGAGAGAGGGTGGGGGGAGGGGGGGGGGCGCTCGAGCGGTAAGTAAAGTGGTTGTTTTGTTTGATATGGGTCACGAAGAGACACGCCGCGCCGCTACCGGCGTAACAGAGAGCCACGTCGGGCTGCCTGCACAGTGCGCTCCCACCGTTGGACTGCTGGGGTCGTACACTGAGAGAAATGATTAGTTGCAGGGACTAAAATTTTAGACCGCAGCACTAAAAAATTTAGTGATCTCAGAGCGCACTAAACGCTTTGGTTCAGGCGTCTAAAACGGTTTAAGCTCCGTCGTGTAGCTACAGGATCTAAATATGTGTGTTTCAGGGACAAGATTGTTTTCCGATGCATCTAATTGTGGCCAGTATCCTGAGCTAAATCCAGGTTGCTGCCATACGTCCAAACGCTCTAACACAAGAAGAAAAGTTGGGCCCGAACGGGTCTAGAACCACGGTCCGGGCAGTCGTGAGTCAGTGCCTCTATCGACTGAGCCATCGGCGCCACTTGTCAACCACGGAAATGAAGCGCATCATTGTTCCGGTCACACACATGTGTCGCGGAACAATAATGCGCTTCATTTCCCGAAGTTAATACGTGGCGCCGATGGCTCAGTCGGTAGAAGCACTGACCCACGACTGTCCGGTCCGTGGTTCGAGTCGCGTTCGGGCCGAACTTTTCTTCTCAGTTCTCCCCCATCTGCTTGCTCTAAGACTAAACGGTAGCAATCAACTCCATTAATCGAAATTTAGAGACCGTTCCCAAAAATGTTACAGTCCCCGACTGACTCCGTTTGGATCGCGGATCTAAACTACTTTCCTTGTGAGCACCTTGCTATTAGAGGTGGTCACTAAACAGGCTTAGTTGTGGCGCTCCCGGCGCGCACTAAACGAAAGTTTAGACTATGAAACAAAACATTTCTCTCAGTGTATATGGGAGAGAAACGCGATCATATGAAATGCGTCCAGCAGTCTCTACCGTGCTGAGGGCCAACGGGCGAGAGCACAGGAGCCAACCGGTTTGTTCTGACAACTAATGGGGTGTTTCGCTGTCAGAACAGACCAGTTGGCTCCTGTAGCGACAGCTTCGCTGTGGCAACTATAACTCTTGACTGTGGCAGCCAACTCTTAAGTGGCACAGTGAACTCGGGCGGGATTGTGCATCCCCATATCAGCTAATTTGTTAGTTCTGAGGACTAATTCTTTTTTCCGTGTGCGACCACGGCGGTAGACCTGCAGTTCTGTCACGTGTGCATTGCTACACGAGGGCCGTAAGAGACGCGCGGCAGAGAGCGCACGGGAGGAACGGAAATTATATAGACAAGGACGCTGTGAGGCGTAGTCGTCCGTATAAAGGGCGTGGCGAGGTGGAGTGGGGTGGGGCGGAGCCAACAGTGACGGCGAAAGCGATTCCGCGCCGGGCGGAAAACGATTACGCGCTGAGCGAGAGGCGAGCGGCGGCAGAGGCAGAAGCGCCCAAGGAGACCTCTCCATCCCTACCCTCCACCCCCCCTCTCACCCCCACCCCCACCCTCCACCCCCCGGCCGCGTAGCGCTCTGCGACGGCAGGCATCGCTTTCGCGCGTCTGCACGGACAGAAAAAAAAAAGTTATATCCTTAGATCTTGGTTAATTCTGAGACAGCCACATTAAAGTTCGCTGTGGCAACGAGCTTGTTGAGCTAGTTGCTACAGCGAATGCTTTCCACGGCAGAGACAACTTGCAGATTTTTCGAATGGATTGGGAGAGTTTTGAGGCACTCCCTTCATTTGTGGAAAATTCGTACAATTTTGAGGAAATCTTTCCAATAAATAGGGGAAACTCACTAATTTCCTCAAAATATAGGATCGTTTAATTTTCCTTCCTTTCTCAAGAAAACCATCGATGTTGTGTTTACCGCGAGTTCTTAAGAAGACAAACTCGTTAGTTCTGACAGCCGTTACGGAGTTCAGTTTTCAGAACGAACGAGTTGTCTAGTGCACACGAGCAAATATTAGTTTAGTTGCCACCGAGAATTTATTAACTGTTTTAAAAATTAATTCCAAGCTCTGACAGTCAATCCTCTTTTTCCGTGCGATTTGAGAGGAGCTGCCGCGGCTGGTGCTTCGTGCTTCGCATCGCCCCACCCCGCCCCTCTGCTCCCCCCTCTGCCGTTTTAGGTGGTGAGAACGGAGCCCGGATTCCGTGCCCATTGTTCATTAATTCAGGGCCCAGGCAGGGCAGGCAGGAGGGCCCAGCGCCGCCTCGCTAAAGTGTGAAAATTGGAAGAGACGGGTACGATTTCTTGCGCACCATCACCACCGGGGGGCGGTGCGCTCGGCCCGCCCAGCTTCATGAAAGTTTTGCAACTAGCGAGTAATAAGGTGGCTCTGAAGGGCCCGGCAGGTCCGGGCCGCACGGGGCCTAGGCTGGGGCCGGGCATTTCCTTTTGGCTCCCATTTCGGCCCCCGGCGGGGCCCCGTCCTATTCCGCCCCACCAGTGACGTCACACGCCCCGCGCCCGCACGCAGCAGCAGGAAAACCTCGGCCGCTCTGTTAGCAAGGATGTCAGCGTGTTGCCCGCCTGATGCTGCAGCCGAGCTGACCTGAGCGCTAAATATATTGAAAACGGGCGGTATGAAAGCCGCGTCGGCGTGCAGCCAGCCCCCGGGAGTTGTATTGGCAGTTGGCAGTGACGCAGAGATACGAACGAGAGGCGGAAAGACCAGGTCGAAAATCGTTATTCATCACGTTCCTATAGGTGCTCCATTCATTCGTTACGCAAACACGTTTCGCGCGTCCAGCTGGCACGGCGGCGCGGTGGAGCGTGTGTGGCAGGTGGTGTGGTTGTGCCAGGTGATGTCAGATAGGAATGGGACGAGAGGGGCCCGGGCGGGGCGGGGCGGGGTGGTGATGTGCGGCAGCCATCCGGTAAACTGTCATCACAGTAAACCCCTCCAAAAAATCGTCACTAGAGCCGAGCTCGTCGTTACTTTGCAACAACACCCCCCCCTTTTTTTCTCTCTCTCTCTGATATTCATTAAGCGTCCCTGCCAATGTTATTTTTTGACAGGTTTTACGCAGAACGTGGCCGTACGTGCGCCCACGGGACGAAATGTGACTCACTCGTACTTTCCAGCCGTAAACCCCACTGGCAGCGCCCCGCCTACAGCTCCGCACACGAGACCTACTCCGACTCCGAGCCCAGCCTGACCAGGCCCGACCCTGACCAGCCCGGCTGCGGTCGCTGCCGACTCTCCGCTCAATGACTTGGCCCCCCACGGAGCCCCTCTACCCCTCCTTCCCCCTCCCCCTGTCCCGGGGGGCCCTCCACGTACTCCACGTCGCCTACGGAAGGCACGCTCGGGCTGAAAGCAGAGGCCACAGCCACCCCGTCATGGAGTCTGAAATGGGCAGGGATTTCCTTAAAATCTGCATTTCTGCGCCGCTCTGCCAGAGGACACAGGACACAGAGTCGACCCCATCCCCTCCGACACTTCTCCCCCCCCCTCTCTCTTCCTCTAACACACACTGTTAAAACCTTGCGAAGAAATGGTTCGCATTACGAAGAAAATCGTTCGTAAGCTGCGAAGCATTTGGCTGCTTTGTATTGCGAAGCATTTTCTTCGTAGTGTGCGAAGAAATTTCTTCGCAAGGCGGGGCTTGCGAAGAAAATACTTCGTATTGCGAAGCCTTACGAAGCAGCCAAATTCTTCGCAACGCTGCGAAGAATTTTCTTCGTAAGAATTTTACAGTGCACACTCACGCACGCTCGCACGCACCCGCACTGATGCAGTGTGGGAACCGATCATAACCCATCTATCTGTTTATCGGAAGCTATCGGAAGCTCCACCGCCAATCATTGGCCATTATCGCGGCCGGGCGTTCCGGATAGCGATAGAGCGATGGCGGCCTAGGGTTCTATCGCGGAGAGGATAGAGGTGCGATGCACCCCTGGCGCGGCCGGGGCGGCTGGGTCATCAATCGCCAGGCCGCTAGCCCCCTCTCCCCTCCTATCCCGGTGTGCCCTACATCCCGCCGGCCTCTCTATATCTCTCTCGCGCACACACACTACCTACCCTTCCCCCTCCCCCTCCCCCGCCCTCGCCCTCGCCCTCGCCCTCGCCCTCGCCCTCGCCCTCGCGCGGCCCATCAGCAGCCGCTGAGGCGGGGGAGTAGCAAACGCGTCTCAGCCAGGGCGCCTGGGAGGTAGGCATCCCGCCGTCCGCAACACACGCGTGTTCCCGCGCTGCCTAACTGCCAGGCGCTCCCACGACCCGCCCGGCCCGGCCCGGCCCGGCCCGGCGCGCCGGGGGAGGGAGAGGGAGCTGAGCTGAGCTACAGGGCGTATTTGTTTCACGCCGCCTCCTCCTCCCCCTCCCACTCGTTTCATCTTGCCGTCGCCACCCCGCAAGTACGCCGAGCCCTCCACGCGAAGCCCCCCGCGCCTCCACGCCTCGCCCCTCCTTCGTTTGGAGTCCGTCTCCGCCAGGCCTTTCCCCTCCCCCTTTTCCCCGGCAGGGCCGAGACGACCCGAAAGCCAAGCGCCTCCCCCTCCCCATGCCACTCACTCCTGTGCGCCTTCTCTCTCTCTCTCTCTCTCTCTCTTCCCCTTGCGCCCCCGCTCCGCCCTACTCTCTCTCTCTCTCCCCCGCGATCCTCCAGTTACTACCTTCCTGACGACTCCCATCCCACTCTGTCTCTGTTTGCCGAGGGCATCTCTCTGTTCTCCGACGTCTCCAGGCCTCGTCCCCGCTCTCCGCCCCACGATCACTCTCGCCCCCACATCAGCGACAACGACAAGCAACAATGCGTGATATCGAGGCCAACGTTGCGGGTTCGACTCCCTGCGCCCGCGAGTCACCAGTCCCCCCCCCCTCCCCCCAGTCCTCCGTCCCACATTTGAAAAAGGAAGAAAAACGAGGCGCTCGGCCGCTTTCCCCGCCGCAGTGCAGGTCGGCTGCGGCGGGGCGGCGCTACGTGACTAGTGTGTCTGCGCTGGGCAGAGGCCCGGGCAGGGCCGGCGCGGCGCTCCGCGGCGGCCAGGGAGGCGTGGACTTTGTACCCGCGTGGCCGTCCTGTGACGCCATTCCGGAGGGGAAGAGTGGGGCGGTGCTGGGTGCGCCCTGGGAGGGTGGGGTGAGCAGGGTGGGGCGGGGCGGGGCGTGGTGGCGGGGAGGTTGATAGCCGCAAACTGACACCGCTCGCACAGCGACGCCACGCCCTTCCGCGCGCTTCGCCTCGAGCGGGCCGCCGGACTGCCGGGCGGGGCGGGGGAGGAGAGCACAGGCACAGCGCTGCCCTGCAGCCCGCCTGTGGCCTGCGGCCTGCGAGCCCTGCGAGCCCTGCGAGCCTGCCCCGGCCCACCCGAGCCCATCCCGCAGCACTGCAGTTTTTAATACCGCGCGAAATGACGGCAATCTGGCGGCTCAAGTGGCCGAGCCTGACACGAGGGCTGGGCCGGGGCCGGGGCCGGGGCCGGGCCGCAACGCCCGGAGCTGTCCCCGAGCTGTCCGGCTGGGCTGGCGCCCCGCGCGCTGTCCCCGGGGCGACCGTTTATAATAGGTAATGCGGGGCCATTTACGACCGCGGGGAGGCGATTATCCGCATCCTGCAGGCCGCGGGCGGGGAGGGAACGCCTCGCCGGCTCCGTTATATATATGGCCCCGCGCGAGCAGCACTAGGGGGCCGTCTCCCCCATGCATATTGAAGGCACTCACTATTCGCACACTACGACCCCAGCCCCCCTCCCACTCCCCGAGCTGGTGCGGCCCCCAGACTCCTCCCTGCACCCCGCCCCACCCCGCCCCACCCCGCCACGCCCCACCCCGCCAAGCCCCCGCGACCCGGGAGCAGCTACACCACTAGCGGCGGTCGGGTCGCCAGCTTCTTTTGTCCCCAGCAGCCGTTAAGTCGTGTTACGTACCCCGCCCGCCGCCGTTGCAGTCCACCGCACGCCCCGCCCCGCCCCGCCCCGCCCCGCCCCGCCCCGCCCCTACCACTCTGCCTCGCTGAGCCTAAACGCAGCCACAGCCATGGAGGGGCGACGCGTCCTTCCGGGTCCCTCGAGGGTTGTGTGGAGGCGCGCCTATCGGCGAGGCGGTGGGGGTGGGGGGCTCATGCAGGAGCCGCATAGATCCAGCAGAGCGATACCGTATACGGTTACAGGAGTGGGTCAAATTACCCAGGGGATGCAGGGGTAGTAGTTGCAGAGAGCGCGAGGCCTGTCCCGTCCTACACACTGACTGGAACAGTAGTTTTCCGTGCATTCATGTACACTGTAAATTGAGGAGTGAGAAATCTCGCTCTCCGGAGAGCGAGATTGGTGACCCAAATTTTGTCGCTCCTGGGGAGTGATATAATTAAATATCACTCCTTTTGAGTCGCTTCTATGACTCAAAACGAGCGATATCTAGTGATCTCGCTCGATTTGAGTGAGGCCTATCACTCCAAATGAGCGATATTGAATTTCCTTACTCCTTTAGGGCGATGTTATATGCCTCGCTCAATTTCAGTTAGAAACATGATGACTCTCAGATTTACAGTGTAGCTAGCAGATTAACATGCGGATTTATTTAAAAAATCGTGCTCCTCTATGATTTTTTTAAATAAATCTGTTTAATAGTATTGTGATTTTTTACTATGTGTAAATTTTTGCCCATCTATGTGTTATATATTCATCTTTACGCACAGTTTCTTTATATTGATAAGTCTACAAGTTTATCTGGTCACATTTGATTTTTACGAAAAAGTTACATATCCGGTTACACTGTACCGGGTGTTTCTTTGAATGCGTATCAGTGTCGCGGGTTTGCCTACCCCATTCACCCGTAGGGCACCATGGCCCCGGCAGCGCTGCCGAGTATGCAATCCCGCGACACTGTTACGCATTCAAAGAAACACCCAGTACACCGTCACTTGTTTGGCATCAATGGCATCATCAAGGCCAACATTTGGCATTACCGATTTTTTACAATGAAGCCAGTTGGGACAAAATGGATGCCACTTCAGTTGCATTGATCCATTTTTCGCCAATCCAAAGGCATTGATCGTTGCCACAGTTTGGCCATGCACTCTCATTTCCTTACGGATGTGCTATCTCCATAATACGGAGAATTTTGTGCAAGCGTAATATGGATCACAAATCATCTGTAATACGGATGAAATCATTCGTAATATGGATGATTTGATCCATATTACAAACATGCCTTCATCCATAAAGTATGGACCAAATTCACCGTAACTTACGGATCAAGTGAAATAAATAATAATAAACAAACTTCCGTAAGTACGACGCTTTTGAAGCCGCATTCCACCATCTCCATTTCCTATCTCGCCAAGAGGTTGGCAACGAAGGAGAGTCGACATAATGATGGTGATAAAGTGGTCTTTCTAAAATTTTCCAGTAAATCTAGCATTATTTTTTTCTAAATTTGGCGATTGTATACTTCTTCCTGGCTTATCGCAAATATTTGGCATTCACTTGCAATTTCTGCTAGATGACATTAAACGGCTCATCCCCACTCGAGTAGCATGAGTTTTCTCTCATCGCCAATCGAGGTCTAATGATCTCCATACGAAATGAAAAACAGTGTACCCGCACGATAGTTTGGTTTCCTCAGGCATTGCGAGTAAAGATAGGGTGCTTCCATGGAGTAGTGCTGTAATGGAGTAGCTACTAAGGACGTTGAAATGTGCGCCGCGCTGGCTGGCGAAGCTATCTCCTCTGAAGCCAATGTTCTGAGAAATCTCACGCACTCAGTTTTTGAAAGCCTATGGTCTGCTGCAGCTAATGATGCCCTTGTTTCGAGTGTAGCATCATTCAAACTGGAGTTACGACGCCTGAAACGCCGCAAATCCGCTTTTCCCAGGGTGCCTCCCGTGTATGTAGAGAGAGACAGACAGAGTGAAGGTCATGAATGTCCATGAAAAAATAACCGTTTGAGACTGAGGCGTTCAGGGGCTTGACGGTTGTGTACAAAAAGAAGGATTTGAAGTTAAGACTTAAAATCCAGTCGCCCATTCCGAAGAAACACGACCTTCACTCTGTCTGTCTCTCTCTACATACACGGGAGGCACCCTGGGAAAAACGGATTTGCGGCGTTTTAGGCGTCGTAACCAGGGGCGTGTCTACGGGGGGGCTCAAGGGGGGCTCAGCCCCCCCCCCCCCAGTTCAATCTGGGCCCCCCTTGGGAAACGTCCAGATCTGAGGAGTTTAGTTAAGGGGGGGGGGGGGTCCAGTGTGGCTGGGGCTGAGCCAGTAGAAGTGTGGCAGCAAATCAGCTAGACCTGACAATAATGCTGCATAAAACTAACGACCTTGTTGCTCAGTTTGCTGCCAAGCACAGCAGGCGGTTAAATTTAGGCTAAATATTTTATAAAATCACTGCTTGAGCTCCTTCAGATAGGCAAATTGCGTTTAGCGCCTGGTGGGTAGGCAACTGAAGATACATGCCCCTGCAAGGTAGGCAATAGCCCCCTCCAGTAAAAGTTTCTGCACACGCCCCTGGTCGTAACTCCAGTTTGAATGATGCTACACTCGAAACAAGGGCATCATTAGCTGCAGCAGACCATAGGCTTTCAAAAACTGAGTGCGTGAGATTTCTCAGAACATTGGCTTCAGAGGAGAAAGCTTCGCCAGCCAGCGCGGCGCACATTTCAACGTGCTTAGTAGCTACTCCATTATAGCACTACTCCATGGTGCTTCCCTGGCTATCTTTGCAAGAGAAGGATGGACCCACAGGAAAGGGGAACGGACAGACGCACGGCTCTCTTGTATGAAAGCGAGGGGGAAGCGTCTCGCGTGCGCAACCCCGCGGACAATGTAGGAGGCGGAGGGGAGAAGCGCGAAGTGGAGGGAAAAAAAAAAGAGGGAAAAAAAGGGGGAAAAACTGGACCTGTTTATGTCAGAAACACCAACACGACGCGCTCGTGTGGGGCGTGGGCGATCGCGCCGCTGCCCTGCCTCCGCCTCACCCCGACAAGCCACCCACGCGTCTCATCCGGTCCCACCCCCCGAAGGAAACATCCGAAGCGACACCCAAAAGAGACCTCAAAATTAGTGTTTCCAATTTATGTCGAACAGACGAAAGTAAATGGATTTCCAAAGCCTGGACGCTGTGTAAAACCCCTGACCCATCTATACTCGTTGATCTCCCTACGAGCAACAAGAGCGGGACAGCTAGCCACAGATAGCGCCGCGCGAGGTCAAGTTGCATCAGGTGCGGATGGGCAACTTTGGACTCCCACCCAAGGGGTCCATCACTCTGGTAATTTTGTGTACAATTATTACTGTCCAATAATTATTTCTGGTTATCACATCCGAAAATTTCTCTTTTTCGTTGTTTTTCATGCCGTGTGTTTTTCCTCATTAAAATATGCAAACGACATAAATTTAAAAGTTTACTCTCCCAAAATGTTATCGAAGGCTGCTGCTGTTGGTAATCCCTGGTAATTGGTAATCGCGTGTGTACGCTCCTGAACAGGGCGTCGTAACGTAACCGAAATTGTTTTTGACGATTTTGCTCCTTTTTCTTCAATATTTTCTAAACGGTGCAAGATATCGTAGCACAGTAAAGTGCATACGATAGCTAATCAGTGTTATTCAATTACTGTGACGTCACATTCTTTTTCATGTAAAAAATGTCACACTCCTTTTAATATTAATGTCACATTCTTTTGAATGCGACAATAAAATTTAGCCCGCATATTCTGGCCAGTTCACATTTAAAAGAATGTGACATTACATTTTAAACAATGTGACACTTTTCACATGAAAAAGAACGTGACGTCACAGTAATTGAAAAGTGATGGCACTAGAATTTCGTTACTTTATTACCTTCAGTGATACAGTTGCTTCTTATGCCCTACAATATTTTTTGTTCCAAAGTGTGAGGAATAACGTTATTTCTATAACAATGTAAATTCGAAAAAAAACGAAATTTATTTTCGGCCATAAGGACATGTTGTATCGCTTTGGGTCTTCAGTAGCGAAAATTCAGCGACGTTGTGACCTTTAAAATGAGCTTTCGTTTGTTACGGTAACTTGTACTGTTCAGAAGATAACGGCAAAAATGTGAGAAATGGCTAAAAACGGATTAAGTTAAATCGGTTACGTTACGACGCCTTGCTCGTGAACCGAGTGATGTGATGGATCCCTCGCACCCACCAGCTGGGCACCTTAGCTTCAGCTTCACACACACGCGCACGCGCGTGCCCGCGCAAAATGCGCCCGCGCCCCTCCCCGCCCCAGCCCGCGAGACTTTCCTCTCCGCAGGCAGACTATCGCGCAGACATTTGAATTGCAGCTCCCTTTCCATATCATCATTTGACTTTCAGCTCCCCGCCCACCCCGCAGCTCCTCGCGTCCGCTCCCCCATGGCGGTCGCGGCGGCGGCGGCGGCGCGCGATTTGAATTTCAGTGCCATGTCTCCTCCAGTCACATCAGCAGCCGGGCCGGAGCCGGGCCCGGCCGGGGCGGGGCGGGGCGGGGCGGGGCGGGGCGGGGCGGGGCGGTGCTTGCAGGCGAGGCGCAGGGCAGGCCTAGCGCGGCTGACCTCGATAAATATTTGGCCGGAGTTGTTTCAGCAGGTCGTTGTCATGGTGTCACGACCGCAGCGGCCGCAGCGGGCAGGGCAGCAGCCCACGGGGCGCCAGTCTGCGGGGTATCGGCCTGCGGCCGGGGAGGTAGTAGGCTCAGGTGGGGTCGGGCTGCGCGGGGCGGGGCGGGGAGGCTGTCCTGTCCGCCCGGTGAGACAAGCCTCGGGGGTCGCGTTTGCCTAGAAGGGCGGGGGCGGGCAGGGGCGAGGGCCAGGGGCCTCCCAGTCCGGGCGGGGAGGATCGGCGCCACGGTGCCAGCCTTGTGGAGGAGAGAGGGGGGGGAGAGGCAGTTAGTCCAGTCGGCGCCATGGCCTAGACGGCATGCTCTGCTGCTGTCGCGACCTGACCAGCGGGGGGTTATGTCACGCCGGGGCCGCGCCGGGCAGACAGCTGATGCAGTTAACGACCACAGACGCGGAGAGTTTCTTTGTAGCACTACGAGTTGAGGGAAGGTCGGCCGCAGTCAGCAGGGCAAGGATGAGTATATGAGATGTAGATGCCGGGCCCGATGTTCCGAAGGCGTAGACCAGTAATATATAGAGTATAGCACCTGCATGAACGCGAATCAGGGCAGTCGCTTCTTAGCCCGCTGCTAGATCGGGGTAATAGTTGATGAATCCTAGCACTTGCTACCTACGCACGAGAACATATTTTTGAAACACCTAAAACGCTCTACGGGTATGACGGATCGGACGAACGAGGCGCGTCGTCGCTCCGACGCACTTGTTGACTCCTCCGACGGCACTGTGCTTTTTGGGAGATATTGGGAGTGTGGTTGGTGGTTAGGACATGGAG
>JAHWGI010000092.1:0-13968 GCA_029379305.1 Frankliniella fusca | reverse complement strand
AAAAATTTCTGACGAAATAAAAAGAAAAGAAATTTGCCGCGGTAAAAGGTATGTGCTCCCTTGTAAATAAGCTCGAGTCACGATTTTCTGCACCGTGTACTTAAATCAAATGCCAAACGTGATTCGTAAAAGGGAGGAGAGAAATGGGGGAGAGGCGGGTGGGCTCGAGAAAGGGAGGGAGCGCAAAGAGGAACAAGCAGTCACGTATGACTGTGGGGAAGGGAACCCGAGGGAACCACCTGATGAGAATGTAAGGTACGGCCGAGGCAAAAGAAGAAGGAGAGGACCGTGACTCCTCCGCTCCGGTGGAGGACGTTTGGAGGGCACGCTACAAAACACAACAACTGCCACATCCTGCCCCTCCAGGGCCTCCTGGAGTGGGGGCCCGGCCGGCTCCGCCAGCTCCCCCGCACACGCACAGCTTTCTTCATCATTTCTTCCATCTCTTTCTCCCCCATACTCCTCCTCTCTCTGCTGCGCGTCCGACCACGACCGATCAAAACAATAGCTAGTATATGCCGGCCCCGGCACTGCCCCGGCCGGCCGGGCCGGATTCTCTTCCAGCCCGCATCCTAACTCACACGTGGCCTGTTCAAGGCCATCCGCGGGATGGGACGGGGCCCTCGGGGGGAGGCCCATCGCCGCCCATCGCCCTCCCCAGCGGCCTCATCAGTCCTGGCCCACCACACGCGCCGTAGTGGCGCTTTCGACTTACGAAATAATGAAAATAAAAATATTAATCAGGTAAAAGCTACACCGAGAAAATATGTGGAAGAAAATAGGGCCCCTCCGGGATTTGAACCCGGGACCTCCTGCACCCAAAGCAGGAATCATACCCCTAGACCAAGAGGCCACCGCGGATGACAACATGGCGGTGACTCAGAGCAGCTCAGTGTGGTGCCGCGCGCGACGAGCCAGCGAGCGAGGCCTTCGCCCCGTCGTGCCTAGAGAGACTAGTCGTTCCGTCCGCGGGCTACCTGAGCAGAGTAATGGTCCAGAGGGAAGAAAAAAAATTAATTGCATTTTATATATAGTTTCATGAATTTCTTGAATGCTGATTGAAGTGGAAAGAAGTCTGCGTTTTGAGCACAAGAATAGGCTATTCCGGTGGATGGAAAAGAAGAAGTCAAGAAGTGCAAAAGCGGATACAGAAACGATTGAATTGGTTGCTGAGTATGAGACATCGTTGATTTTTCACACGATTTCTCATACTCTGCAACCAAATCAACATTTTCCGGATACGCTTTCGCACTTCTTGACTTCTTTTCCATCCACCGGAATAGCCTATTAGTGTTAGTTTAGTTTGTTGTTGTCGTTTTTCGATGTGGGGGAGGCGCGAAGAAAAGCGCCTGGCGTTTCCAACACATTTTCAGACAAATCGATACAGCCCTGCCTGCTGTATGCCTTTCCCCCTCCCTTTGGCCACATTCTCCCTCTCGCTGTAAAAATAACGCAACTATCGACAGAGAGGAGCTAGGGGAGGGGGTGGGAAAAAATCCCGCAAGGGATGTGTTCAAGTATATATGAAGCGGAAAAAACAACAAAACTAGATGGGGGCGAGTGTTTTTCTTTTTCTTTTTTTTTGGGGGGGGGGAGGGAGATGCGAAGAAGTGGGATAATATGCTGAACTTTGAGTCGAGAGCAAGCGAATAGAGAAAAGTTTCTACTATAATAACGCACAGTGCGCAAGGAAAGGGCCACTCTTACAGCTGAAATCATTTCTCGCAGCAAACACGCATACCCAACGCAGTATACATGTATTTAATAGCTCTACTTTTCTACCAACGCGTTCAATGTTCCCCTTAGAACATTAATTACGCCGAGATTGACCAACAAACTGTTCAACCGTCAAATGTGCCTCGTGTTTTTGCCGTTGTTGTTTACGAACATCAATCACCCGGTGGGGATCGGCCACGTAACGCCGGTGGACCGGCTTGGCGCGGCGTGGCGCGGCCCACTCGACTATGCGGTCCACCCGTCAGCCCAAATGTGGTTTGGTTGGCGAGCAGCGGCAGCAGCAACAGCAACAAAAGCAGCAGCACGAGCAGCACCACCAGCAGCAGCAACAGCAGCAGCAACAGCAGCGCTCGCTTTTTCGCCCCGAGACGCGCGAGCCGCAGCCGCAGCGCCAGTGGAAGCAGCAGGCGAGCTGCTTTAGCCCGTTTAGCCAGTTGGTTGGCCCGTTCGTCTGATCGCGCGCCCGCCCTCCACCCCCCCCCCCTCCCCCTACTTCTCCCGACCCCTCTGATCACCCCGCCTCGGGGATAAACAAAACCATCAAGCGTCAGCCTCCCGTCTGTTTCAGCTCGCGTGGCGGTCGTGTCGCACCTGGCCTGCGTCATACCTGTGCTCAGCTCCGAATGCTGGTGTCAGTGTCAGTGGGTTTAGCAATAAGACGCCGACCATAATGAAGAAAAACTTAGACTTTTTGTTTAATTTGTCATAGTAGCTCGAATATCTAATTTCCCATAATACACCAAAAAATGTAAAGTTTACTAGGAATTTTTCATAATTTGATTTTAAATATTCCGAACTAAAACATAGATTAATCTCTCTTGGAGAAAAAAAAAAAAGTCATTTTCATTTTCACACATTTCTTTTATCTGAGACTGACACAGAAAACTCCTCTCTTTCGCAAGAGTCATAGTTTTCTGTCCTATATTTCTTTTTCCAGAGTAGCAGCTAGATGGAGGTGAGGCCTCGCCCCGGCTCGCCCTATACGCGTGCACGCGCTCGACCGGTCCGCCGCGCCCACCCCTCCGGCATTAACAACCCCTATGCGGGTGCAACCCCTATGCAGCTTCATTGCGACACGTACACCAGGTGCAGGCATAGCCGAGCCGACACACATCAGCGAGGAGCCGAGCATTCCGACACAGGCAGGGGGACGGGCGCGCCTAGGCGGGAGCTAGGCGAGGGGAGGAGACAATGGAGGCTTCAGCCGAGCACAGGGTACAGGAGAATTACGAATGTATCCGTGGCACGCATCTTTACGCTTCGGGAAGTATTAGTTTAGGTTTAACTTATCCACTCTAAATTCGTCAGCGCACAGAGAGGCCGCGCGCCGCGAGCAGCTGAATAGGTGTGCGCGAGCTAGAGAGGTAAAACCTCTAGTATGGGTTTCTAAACCAAGCTTTGCGAGTTTGAAGGAATCTTTGGGAACTTATGATTGGGGAAAAAATGGAAAGATATATAATTGGGAGAAAAAACCATAGGGAAAAATGACCTTCTCGAAGCAACTGACATTAAGACATAGTGAAAAGGCAGGTGGGCCGGACAAATTTGTTAATAAATTGTTCACCATCCAAAAATAAAACATCCTGCTGCGTATGTTGCATCCAAAACAGCAATAGTAAATAACCCACCGAGCAACAAAGAATTTTCATAATATATATATTTTTTTTTTTGACGATGATACGAGTGTAAATAGCTTGCTTGTACTGTCATACAGCGAGCAGCCTGCAGAAAGCAGCCGGGAGAGCGAGGAGCCAGTCTGTCAGATTTTAAAAAATATATATATATATATATATATATTTCATCTGACAGTGTCATTGCATGGGGTTGTTTAGCGGATGGCGTCAGCAGTCCCCCTAGGTAGATACGAAGCGCGACCGCGCCCATCCGAGGTGCGGCCGAGCCGGGCCGGGCCTCACCCTCCCCAAAGGTAGGTGCGCCTGCGCCAGGCCTGCGCCCCCCTCGGAGCCACGCCGCGCACGCGAGCCAGGGCGAGGTGAGGCTAGGCGGCCAGGGTGACCTGCCTGCTTACCTCATCAGCTTTTCAAAACGCTACTTCCTCCCGCTTTTATTCTCGACTTGCTTTGCCTGCGTGTCGGCTTCTTCGGCAAATTACAGACACACACACATACACACACATACAGAGAGGAGAGAGAGAGAGAGAGAGAGAGAGAGCGCAAAAATACCTCGTGACACAGGACACGCGCGCCTCCTCTTCCCTCACCAATTTTGCATTTAGCACCTTTCTTGAAGAGGGTAAAGATATATATCGTCCATCCTCCCCACCCCCTTTTTTTGCCTCCTCCTTTTACTCTCGGAAGAGGAGATGGGCGCCGCCAGCATGTACCTGTCCCCACAGAACACGACGCACAGAAGAGGAAAAACGAATCGGTGAAAATTATTAATTTGGCAGCTCGTGCGCTGACACGACTGGCTTGATTCTGCGAAAATGTGAATGGCGGAGGGAGGAGGGAAGGGGTTGAGCCGAGAGGGGTTTCATGAGGGGGCGCGTGTACGCGGCCAGGGCCGACCCGGCCGCCGACATAGCAAGCCTGCGAAAATTAATTTATTACGTATCCCAGCCATGGCCGCAGCCGCGCCGCGATATTCGCGCGAGCAGGCGGGCCCGATATGGACGCACGCCAGCGCGTAATCATGTTCCGCAATATGGAATCCGCTCGATTTCGCCCATATTCGCATCGAGAGCGACAGGGAAGAGGTGGGAGGGGAGAGGCACGCACGCGCGCTCCGCCTGCGCCGCATAGGCCGCCGCCTGTCCTACTGCTGATCGCATTTTATATTTGTTTCAATCCATCGCTGCCTTGTTGCTGTATTATTTACGACCCGCGTAAAAAAAACTTTTATGTCTACTTTAGATCGACTGCACATCCATCCTCCTCTGGGCCGTGGCGCGCGCAACGACGAGGCCAGCGGGACATGACGGGCCGGTGGTGGTCCTACAATCTACAGAGGCCGTAGCCCATTTGTAATAATTAAAATAACAGTAATAATGATCGTCAAAAAAAGTTCGTGACGGGCGAGCTCACGCGGTAGGCATAGTGGAGGTCGCGGCAGCAGAGCACCGACAGCAACACGGAAAATTTGGCGGGGAAAAAAAAAGAAAGCTGAAAACAAATCTAGTTTGCTTGACTATCTCTAGCTGTGACCGCTGTCCCGTCAGCGGACCGCTCCTGATCCACTGCAGTAATTACCGTCACGACACGGATCGGGACGGGACTGCTCGGAGGAGGATCGTATCGAATAGGATCGGGTGCGATTCCGTCGATATCTCCTCGGGCCAGAGCCGGTCGGAATAGACATGAACGTAGCATGCCGGTGCACTATATATTCCCTGTGGCTCTGTCCGGCTCCGTGCTCGTAGTGGTAGCCGGCGCGGCGCGGCGTTTTCTTTTTACTGGTTGCCCAACAGGTAAAAGGTGTCCCGGCTGAGTCACTCCGACCCCCTTCCACAACCCCTTACCTCTGCCCCCCGGGCTCGCGCACGCACCTAGCAACGCACACACGCATACCCACGCACGCGCGCGCTTATTCACCAACGCGGGGGGAAACTTTTCCACCCCTCCCTCAGTCGAGCGAGTTTGTCTCCTCGCCCGACCCCCTACCCTTTCGGCTCAGCACTCTTTGCTTACGCATTCACACGGCAAAACTAGGTACACTTTTCTACACTTCTACAAGGTTTAGGTTTTTTCATTTTCCTTCCTTTCAGGCTGCCCCTGATTCATGACACTTCGCCCATCACACTGGCAAATGGCGCGAGAATACTTCCAGACAATTAGAAAGAACACCACGCACCTACACAACAACCAAGTCGATCATCTTCTTCTTCTTCTTTTTTTTTTCCTTTCCTTTTTTCTCTCGGTCTGAGTAAGTCTCTGAGTCTCTGTCTCTGTTTTGTATCTCCAAAGAAGTCATCACCAGCGCGGCGAAGCTGCGCGGGCTCTGGTAGGCTAGGCAGGCCGCCTTAGGAGTTGCAAAACAACTTTGTCGAACAGGCAAAAAAAGGGTTGACAATCTAAGGCGTGGCGGCGCGCGGCGGGGCACGCGGCTCGCTGCTGCTGCTGCCTGTACTCATAATCACCGCGCCGCAACGCGCCACCCCGCCGCGAGCGGGACGGGGTTGCAGCTGCCTGCCTGCCTGCCTGCCTGGCCGACGACGTCATCAGGCCTTTTGTGTTGTCCCACCCTCCTGCAGCAAGCCATGCTCCACGAGGACGCGGCCGACCCCGGCGCGCCGCGGCCGCCTCCCTCCCCTCCGCGGGCGCGGGGCGGGCCGGCAAAGCGACGACGCCACCCCGCCGGCCTCCCCTAGTGGCAGTGGCGTCCCCGTAGCCACGCGCAAAGGGGAGGAGATCGTCTGCTCTTATTTCGCGGGATACTCTTTTATTTCATTTACGAAGCAAAGTCAATTTTTCGATCGAAAAATATCCGTGAGTCATTTTTATCAAGCGCCTCAACAGTTTCATTCAGCGAACACCACCAGCCCACAGGGCAGCACCTCTTCACACTCTCGTGTCGTGTTGGGCTGGGCAACAGTGTTTGTACTACCCGCGTGCAATAAAAATCTCACACGTTCGGCCCTCGAAAAAAAAAATACATATTCCAAAAGCAGCGCGGCGCTATGTCCTTCTCCTCTCCCGCGGCGCGGCCGTGTGTAATTGCACGCGGCGCTGTGCCATTATTACCCCGTCACGAAAACTGGTTCTTCTAGGGGGCCCCATCGCGATATCCTCCAATTACAGGCAAATGAAAGCAGCCCGTCCCAGCCCGGCCGGCCCGGCCCGGCCGGCCCGGCCCGGCCCGCGGCCCCGGGGCTCTCAGGCTCCGCTGGGCTCTGCTCTGACCAGGGTGACCTTTGCCGGGCTAGGCCAGGCCAGGCCGGCCTGGTGAGCGGGCTGTGGAGGGGCCTAGAGCCCGCCTAGAGCCCGCCTAGAGCGGCCGGCCGGCTAGGCTGGGCCTTAAGCCTGCAGGCCTGCAGGGGCGTAAGGGAGTGGATCTAGTTTCACCGCGCACCGTTGCAACAACATCCAACGCACATTCAAAGGGTGCACTATCACTATCCTGTGTCGCTGGAGTGAATCCGATATGAGACGGGCGCACGGCGTCCGCGCGGCTGCTGGACAACGCGGCCGCCCGCCCGGGGTGCGTTTATGCAAACGCACCAACGCACCAGTCGCAAAGTGATGATGAATTTGCGACTCACTTCGTTACTTTGTGGATCACTAGCAGCGGTGCACTTCGAAGTGTCATTCGTCTTATACAAGCATCCGCCAGGGGGTGGTGGCTGCGCCGCTGTGCCACGCTTCACGCCTCTGCAGACGCGGCCGCCCTCCTTTCAAACGGGCACAGAGCTCTACTTGGCTGGCGGGCAGGAGCGGGAGACCGACTCCCGGAGGGGTAAACAACTCTGAATTTAGGTGTACACCACTAATTCAAAATTCAACTAATTCAAACTAATTCACGCTTATTCAAACTAAATCACACTAATTTAAACTAATGCACACTAGTAACTAATTCACACTAATTCACAAAAATTAAATTAAGTTCAAAGCAATTCATTCACACTAATTCAGACCAATTCACGCTAATTCAAACTAGTTCAAAACAAATTCAAGCAAATTCACAAAAATACCGGAAAATTCAAAACAAATTCAAGCTAGTTCAAACGAATTCAAAACTAATTGGGGATGCCCCAGAAAATACACGCACATCTGATCCAAATTATTCTCTCAATTTCATGATTAAAAAGGATTTTTAGTAAATTATTGTGCATGATTTTTCTTTATTCCAAATTATTGGAAATTAACTTGCAGTAATGCAAAACAATCACAATTATTTCAATTATTTTTTAAAACTTTTCAGAAACAAATTTTGCTCTGCAATTGAAAGGGTGGCGTGAAAACATGGAAAATTTTTGCGGCAGTAAACCTCCCGAAGGAGGTTGCGGTTCCCGCCAGGCACAGGGCTTTAACCCCCTGTGGCAGCCAACTGCTTCGGTGTTCCATGGGAACCGGCGCTTTGCTGACTGCGATCCTATCGCGCAATTCGACAGATTTGATCCCCGTACCACCATTGGCCTACCCCTAGAGGTACGAGCGGTGTCAATGGCGTTAGACTTCCAGATCCCAGTTTCAGAGGCCTTACCTCAGAGGGGTACGCGGGATTCGAACCCACAACCCCGAGTGCCGACACATAGCCAGAACGGGAAGCGACCCAACGCCCAGAGCCACCGAGCCAACGGCGGTGAGACGTGTTTAATTTCTACTTGACCTGCCCTGGAGCAGCTGCCAAAGGAAATTCCAAGCGCGAAAAACGCTTTCCCGAGTGGGAATCGAACTTCGGCCCACTCGGTTCAGTGTTGCGCGCTCTACCAACTGAGCCACGACACCTCGATGACTGTACAGTGCGATGGGGTCGCTTCGTATTTGCCCTATCCCCCAGTCTCCAGCCAGGAGGACAGGGCAAATACGACTCGAACCCGTCGCACGGTACAGTCATCGAGGCGTCGTGGCTCAGTTGGTAGAGCGCGCAACACTGAACCGAGTGGGCCGAAGTTCGATTCCCACTCGGGAAAGCGTTTTTCGCGCTTGGAATTTCCTTTGGCAGCTGCTCCAGGGCAGGTCAAGTAGAAATTAAACACGTCTCACCGCCGTTGGCTCGGTGGCTCTGGGCGTTGGGTCGCTTCCCGTTCTGGCTATGTGTCGGCACTCGGGGTTGCGGGTTCGAATCCCGCGTACCCCTCTGAGGTAAGGCCTCTGAAACTGGGATCTGGAAGTCTAACGCCCTTGACACCGCTCGTACCTCTAGGGGTAGGCCAATGGTGGTACGGGGATCAAATCTGTCGAATTGCGCGATAGGATCGCAGTCAGCAAAGCGCCGGTTCCCATGGAACACCGAAGCAGTTGGCTGCCACAGGGGGTTAAAGCCCTGTGCCTGGCGGGAACCGCAACCTCCTTCGGGAGGTTTACTGCCGCAAAAATTTTCCATGTTTTCACGCCACCCTTTCAATTGCAGAGCAAAATTTGTTTCTGAAAAGTTTTAAAAAATAATTGAAATAATTGTGATTGTTTTGCATTACTGCAAGTTAATTTCCAATAATTTGGAATAAAGAAAAATCATGCACAATAATTTACTAAAAATCCTATTTAATCATGTAATTGAAAGAATAATTTGGATCAGATGTGCGTGTATTTTCTGAGGTCATCCCAACTAATTCTCACAAATTTAAACGAATACAACACCAAGTCACGTTAACTAACACTACTTCAAACAAATTCAACACTAATTTACGCTAATTCACACTAATTCAGGCCAAATCAAACAAATTAACACGAATGCAAGCCAATTCGAACAAATTCAACACTAATTCACACTAATTCAGGAGAAATCAAACAAATTCACACGAATTCAAGGCAATTCAAACAAATTCAAGCTAATTCAAATTCAATTCACAAGATCTGAACACCTAATTCAGAGTTCTTTACTCCCTGCCGCACTCCTCTCTCTCTCTCTCTCTCTCTCTCTCTCTCTCTCTCTCTCTCTCTCTCTCTCTCTCTCTCTCTCTCTCTCTCTCTCTCTCTCTATCAAGGATTATCGGCTGAGGGTGCGAGAGCGCTCCTCTCGCACTCACGGGGTGGGCCTACGAGTGCTCGCGCTGGAGTCGCTCTGCAGGTGCAGCCCAGCTTTACCTGACTGCCCCGCGCCGTGCCCGCGCCGTGCACACAGCCGTCGTCGACGTCGTCCCCTGAGGTCACCGTCTACGAGACTTTTGTGTGCCGCCGGCCGGGCCCGCCTAGCCGCCGCAGGTCGACCCCGTATTCAGAGCCTATCCGCTCCGCACACGTGCACAGGTAACAACACCATCAAGCAGAGGTAGGTGTGTCGGTGTTTGGTACACTGCCGCCAACGGAGGGGTGAGGGGGGAATACGTTGAAAAAGAAATCGATGATTTTGCCGCTATCAAGACAGGTTACAAAATCAATGGCAGTCACGCGGTGGTATGCTGTACCTCGACGTTGCTGCCATGGCGACGGAAAGTTAGTCTATCAGGTTCCTCACGTGCGTGTGTGCGTGAGACAACGGAGATAACAAAAACCCATCGCGACGTACATTAGCGCGAATCTCGCCAGATTTCTTCAGCAAAACAAAGGAAAACTACGTCGATTAACGCGTTGCCAAACGACCATCCATCCATCCATCCATCCATCCATCCATCCATCCATCCATCCATCCATCCATCCATCCATCCATCCATCCATCCATCCATCCATCCATCCATGTCCGTTCCGAGCATTCGGGACAGACGATAAAGCCCCGAATAGCGGTCTGCGGTCGCGGAGAAAGACACTGCAAAGTAAATCTGCGACAACCAGCGACTGATTCAAAATGACCAACGTTTTCCATTAAGTTTTAATGCAAAATTCTGAGGGATTTCATTCGTTCAAACTGAACCTTCAACCCGTGCTACGCCCGCTACGCCCTGCTTGGTTTTCTTTGCCGTGGACTAACAGCTGTTCGCCTCGCGCAGGCAGACCGAGCGGCACCGACAACGCTCGCCCGACTACAGCTCGACACGAAAACAGGGCCACGAAACAACAACTCCGACCCTTCCATAAAAAAAATCAGGAAAGGACAGAAACTAATTCAACACGAGAAGCAAAATCAAGAGAGTAAGTGCATGGTGCGAGAGCAAAGAAATAGGGATACTGAAAATAGTAGGGACCCCCCACACACACGGTTGAAAACTGTCCTGTGCCACGTACGGGTGGACATCCATATGAAAGCTTTCCATAGTAAAGACAGCCAAGGGTACAAAGCCCACGAGAACTGCACTACACCACATAACACAGGGGCCTTTTCCCTTGAACATGATCGCCTACTGCGAAGAACAAGAACGTTAGAGGAACAAGGGAAATTAACCCGAACAGAACAGATACTCACATTGACTCCGGCCGCCGCTGGCGGTAGACTCAATACATCTGCTATCGTAAGAGCCTTGACTGTAAAAGCTGCGCTCGTCGGAGAGGCTTCCGCCACCGCCGTAACAGAACACCCCGCGGCGGGATTTGGGAGCACTATAGGCGCCAGCACCAGGGCCCTTCTGACAGCCGGCGCCGACGACACGCCGAGCCGCAGCGCCCTCCGACGGCCTGGAAGACGACTTTCTTTGTCTCCGCGAGCTCGAGCTCCGCGGACCCCTTTCTTCCGCCGGGGCCGTTGGCGGCGAGGTCCAGTCGCGTCTCCACGCCCCCCTCTCCTCCCCGCGCGCGGGGGGCGGGGGGCGGCGCGGCGGGGCAGGAGGGGTGGCGGAGCGGGGCGAGGAGGAAGGAGGGTAGGGGCCGCGAGACCCCGCGGGGGAGGGGAGGGGGGAGGGCAGCGATCCGGCAACACCGCCGCTGGGGGAGCGAGCTGCGGGCGAGTCGCGGGGGCCGCCGCTAAGCGCGCAGGCGGCGGTCGCTGCGGTCGCGGAGTCAGCCGCGGGCCGCGAGGCAGGCTGCTGCCGTCCGATTCCGAAGATCGCTCTCGTACCTCCGTCCTTGTCGCACCTATGGCGGTGCCCTATGTAGGGGATGGTTGGGCACCATGCGTGCGACAAGGACGGAGGCGCGAGAGCGGTCCTCGGAATCAGACGGCTGGCAGGCTCCGCCGCGCCGGATGGCCGCGGGATAATATTAGGACCAAAAATCAAAGGCAGCCGTGCCGGTCGGGGGGGGAGGAGACCGGAGGTGGGGGGGGGGAGGGATGCAACGCCCTCCTGATGAAGACGACTTCCGCCGTCCGCCCCGCCAGGCCTCCTCATAACGTCTTATCTCCACCACACGCCACCATAAGCTACACGCACGCACTGACTCACAAACACACGCATTAGCGCGCCGGATCCGCAGCCGCGCCCCGCAGGCCCAAAAGTGGCCGCGGTGCTTAGTATAGGCCCCGCGCCCCGCGTCGTCCCGCGTCCCGCCGCGAGTGCGTCTACCCCGCGACAGCGTGAGCGTTTTGCAAACTAATCTCCTGCCTCTTCTCGGATACTCTCTCTCTCTCTCTCTCTCTCTCTCTCTCTCTCTCTCTCTCTCTCTCTCTCTCTCTCTCTCTCTCTCTCTCTCTCTCTCCCTCTCTCTCCCATTCTGTCACGTCCGTCTAGTCGTGTCACGCTACGCGTCACACGTCACGTCTCATCGCCATTTTCTCCTGCAGTATATACAGCGTTATCCCCCGTCGCTGAGGCGGCGTTTCTCAAACCTTGCTCGCCGGCCGTGCCTATAGGTACCCTCTCTCTACCTGCCTGAACGTTTCCTATCACCACCTTTCCTTCATCTCCTTCTTTCTTGGCACCGCCCCTCGCATCCCTAGCTACACCCACTTCCCCACGTCACGTTCCACCGTCACGTTCCACCGTCACGTTTTTCTGACGTCCGTCACGTCTCGTCACGCGATACGCCGCGCTGGTATGGTAGTCCATGGCCAAAGACTAATGACAACAACAATAGCGTCGCAACGCGTCTAGCGCGGCGCAGCACGGCGCAGCACGGCGCAGCACGGGGCAGCACGGCGCAGCACGGCGCAGCACGGGGCAGCACGGCGCAGCACGGCGCAGCACGGGGCAGCACGGCGCAGCGCGGCGCAGCATGGCGCAGCACGGCGCAGCGCGGCGCAGCACGGCGCAGCGCGGCGCAGCACGGCGCAGCACGGCGCAGCGCGGCGCAGCACGGCGCAGCACGGCGCAGCACGGCGCAGCACGGCGCAGCACGGCGCAGCACGGCGCAGCACGGCGCAGCACGGCGCAGCACGGCGCAGCGCGGCGCAGCACGGCGCAGCACGGCGCAGCACGGCGCAGCACGGCGCAGCGCGGCGCAGCACGGCGCAGCACGGCGCAGCACGGCGCAGCACGGCGCAGCACGGCGACACGAAGGCCACAGGAGGTCTGTGACTCTGCGCTGCGGTGCAGGCGGGGTCGCGGGGGCCCCCGGGGGGAGGGGGGCACTATCGCGCAGAGCAGTTGCCGCCCCGCTCGCTTGCAAAGTGAGAAACACGACAAGAGCGGCGCGGCCTGGGCATTTGCTGAAGAACCTCGTACACAACAACGCTGAAAATTCACTCACGCCTTGGTGAAGTATGGTACTTTACGACGCTCGAAAATGTTAAGTTATTTTTTTACCCCAGCCATTTCACTCGCACCGCGAGCGAAAAACAAATAAGGAAAAACGAAAACACTATTGACAGCGGAGGAGGGTTCACCTTTCTACCTCGGCTCGGGCAGCTCGGGCCGCTGGCGAGGCCGGCCGGTGCGGTGCAGCTGCTGGTGCTTTAGGCCCGGCGCAGCTCGCCTTTGCAAAACAGTCTTCGTGACTCTTGTCCCAAACACGACTTGACGCGATGCAGAAAGGCCAGTCCAACTCTCCCACGGCCCGCTTCACCAAGAGCCCGCTCAGGCTTACCGAATGCAAGACTGTCGCACGAATTTGGGCTAATGCAAAAGCGCTTCCCCCCCCCCTCCTAAAGCACGAGAGTTTTAGCGCTGTGCGGGCCTTACCCTATTAGCCCTGCTGCACACACTCTAAATGTCAATGGACATTTATTTGAAACTACTCTGCAGTTAGTGACGTGCAGAATCTTTCGGTGCTACTTGCAAAAATGTGCATGGTCATTTAGAATGCACATACACACACCTGAGCGACGGGGCTCCACCCTAATGCAGGTCTGCTTCTTATCTCCTCAAAAGCCGTGATTCTGTGAGGCGTCTTTCTCGAGGTCTGTCTGTCTGTCTGTCTGTCTGTCTGTCTGTCTGCAACACATGCAGCGTGACCCGGAGATGAAACGCAACGACCCCTCCCCTCCCCTTCCCACCCCCGCTCTCATATACTCCGTCTCTCTTTTCCTGTCGACCGCACTCCTCCTCTCTCTGTCGCTCTTCGTCACACCGCGTCCGCCCAGCAGAAGCAGCAGCTGCCCCGCTTTTGGAAATCCTTTGTCCTCGTGATGTGCTCTTCCCCGAGGCTGGCAGGCAGGCCCAGGCCTGCACGGGCAGGCGCAGGCAAGTTGTTGTTTGGGATGCTCGGAGAGGGGAGGGGCGGCGGAGAGCACAGGTAATGGTGCGGGGCTTTCGTTTTTACTCACCTTGCGGAGGTGCTGGGCTCCTCATTGTGAGACGGTGGAGGGGGCGGGAGGCGAGAGCGGCTGACAGCTCGAGCAGAAGATGGGCAGAGGGCAGAGGTGCAGCCC
>JAHWGI010000091.1:0-79548 GCA_029379305.1 Frankliniella fusca | reverse complement strand
ACTCCAGTGCACCCCCAGACCAACCCCCGAGGGTGAAATCATCCGAAAATTGGCGAAAAAAAAAGAATGATCGACCGAGATTCGAACACGACAAATGCGTTCCGACAGCCTAGTTGGATTTTTTTGTTGGATTTTTCGACTGTGTTGGCGAAAGACAAGAATCTGTCATATTTATTGAGGTCTAAAACTGCATTCAAAAGGGTGTCCTCTTAAAGCAACTTTTAAGCAGTTAAAAAAAAAAAAAGGCCACCGAGATTTGAACCTGCAAAACGTCTTGACAGCCGAGATGATTTGGGACAGGGGGAAGGTGCGTTAACCATCTCGGCTGGCGGGACGCACACCCTACGGCCATACGATTCTCTATCACTATCTACCGTATTCGTCCACCCTCGGAGTGAGGCATGAGGGTATGGGGACGTTTTCCTCGGGCTCGACGATGGCCACAAGTTACCTGTCCTTGCAATGTCACCAGCTCGCCCGTCGCGGCGGATCGGTACGGTTCGGTCCGAGTGGCCGTATTGGGGTTCCTTAGCCCCAGCGCAGAGCGCGGGGTGTAGTGGGGCGGGGGGGGGGCAGGACTAATGCAGAAAGTTTGCGCTCGCGGCGATCGCGGGCAGGGCATGAGGAGGCGGAGGAGCGGGTGACTTAGGTGGAAACGTTATTGACAAATGTAGGGCAAGGCACCAGGCGCGGCCGGGCGCGGCCGTGCTCTTTGAAATTGTGCCAATGTACTGAAAGGTGCCGAAATGGTCGGCCAAAACTCGCCATACCCCAACCACCGCCACTACGGCCACCACGCCGCCACCACAGCTCGGAAAAAGTTTTGCTCCGCGTGGCGCGGCGGCGGCGGCGGCGGTGGTGGCATATGACTGTAACTGGGGTTTCATTTCGGACCCCAGAGAGGAACGGGGAGGGGGGGGGGAGGGGGGGGAGGAGGGGAGGAGGGGGGCAGAGGGCTTGTTGCAGGGAGCGTGTCCCGTCCCACCCTCTCTTCCTCCCTGCAATTGATGGAGGCCTTTGGGCTCGACCTCATTCAGCAGGGACTGCTGCTGCTGCTGGTCCAATCCCAAGATAACAGCTGGCGCGGTTGTGTCCATGCGCTGATGGAAGGAACTCTTTTCATAACCCCGGACATTCGAGCAGTTTGTCATCGGGGGTGGGTGGGAGGGAGGGAGGAGGGGAGGCGAGGGATTTGAATGGTAACGCCGATGGCTTGATTGTGTGAAAGCGCGCGTGCTGGCTGCAAAGAACAATGAACATATTGCGATTCTCTCGTTTTATTGCGGCTGCGAGCCCCTCTCCAGCGCACCCCTCCCCTTACACAGGCCTATGCAGCAAGAGCCGTCCGATATGGACCGCAGAGTGGACACTGCGAAAACCAACTTTTTAGCCGCGCGGGATCTCCATGCTCGGCCCAGTCATCCTTGCAGTATACTCTGTCGTCCTCGGGCGAGGGGGAAACAACTCTGAATTTTGGTGTTCAAATCTTGTGAATTGTCTTGAGTTTTTGAATTTTTTTCTTTAATTTTAATTTTACTTTTTTTTTTAAAAAAAAAATTTTCTATTTTTTTCTATTTTTTCCTGAATATTTCTACAATGGTCTACCCAAGGTCTAACTTAAGTTCAGGCATTTGCGATCAAAACCGTTGCGTTAATCTGAGACTATACGCGCGTCGTGAGAAAAATGATAATTAGTAAGAATTGCGAGGGGGCAACCACTCCCCATCCTAGTGTACACGGGATTTCTACTGATTTCACAAGATTTCTCTGAGATTTTGAGAGATATCTATGAGATTTCACACGATTTCTCTCAGATTTCATGACATTTCAGAAGATTTCAATGAGATTTCATGAGATTTCACAAGATTTCAATGAGATTTCATGAGATTTCTCAGTTATATTTTCAAGGATTTCATCGAGATTTCTGAGGATTTCATCGAGATTTCTGAGGATTTCATCGAGATTTCCGCAGGTTTGTACACAGGATTTCTCGAGTGGTTGCCCCCTCGAAGAATTGGATTCCCGTCGGATGGCATGTAGCACCCTGCTGCTGCCCGAGAGGTTGCCAACTCAGCAGTTTATTGAACACAGGAAGTACCGGGTGTTTCTTTGAATGCGTAACAGTGTTGCGGGTTTGCCTACAACAATCGCCCGTAAGGCGCCATGGCCCCTGCAGCGCTGGCGAGTATGTAATCCCACAACACTGTTATACGCATTTAAAGAAACACCCGGTACAGCTGGAGAACATCGGAGTACAGTCGGTGTACATCGAAACAACTGGAGTATACCGTCAGATTTCACCCGGGGAACGTTTGAAGTACACGATAAGCACACCCGTAGAATACCAAGGAGCACGCTCGGAGAACAGTGGGAGCACGCAGAGTGCACCCGGAGCACTCTCGCAGTACTACGTCAAACATTTTTCTCTGGAAAACACGATTCGTCGGCTCCCCTCGCCCTTCGCCCGCATCTCAAATTTTTAAAAGTGTTACCTAAAAAGTATATTCTTTTTAACACTCGAGTTTGAAGTGTGTAAAACTTTTCCTTTAAAAAATCTCTACATTTGACTCGTGTTCGTGTTATTGCAAGCGGTTTCTCGCCGTGTTGGGGCAGGGCGCGTCGCGGTGCGCGGAGGCGGGGTGCTGTAACGAGTACCGCCGCCGAGCCTCCTTCGGGGTCTCATCACCAGGCCGGGGGCCGGGGCCGGGGCCGGGGCCGCGTCCGGAAGGCTGCAGCGACGAAGCGGGCCTTCCCCAAGACAAACGCCGCGGCCCTCCAGTGTTTTTCTAGACGCAGCCTCCGGGAGGGTTAAAGGTGAGGTACGTAAGGCGAGGACAGGACCGGAGGAAGCGACCGGGGGCCCGCGCCGGGCCGGAAGTCTCCGGGGACACGTGTCTTCCTGCGAGCGCGCGGGGCGGGCACACATGTGCGTGCGTCTCTATGTGTGCTTTCTGCATTGTGTTACCTTAACCCTCCCTTTACTGTTTCCGGCTCCGGGCCCGGCCGGCCCACCGGAGTGATGGTCTCTGGGCCAGGCTGCCGCTGCATGCGCCGCGAGCATTAGAGCAATTCTGCGGAGAAGAATAAGGGGTCGTACGGGAAGCGTCGACAAAACACAGGAGACTGTGGAGAAAACTTGAAGACGTTATTTATTTTTTATTTTTTTATACAGGGAGATCACCGTCATATTACAAAACAATTTTTGTAACACGCAACCAATTTTGATGTTTTCAAATCACTTTAATGTAACAACATTTAAAATGAATAACTACGACTCCATTTTGATTTTGACAGCCCTTTCTTCGCTCCCGAGCCTTTGTCATGATCATTAGGCTTTGCTTGACTGGACAGATGATGATGGGAATGCAAGTGAGTAAAACTTTCTCAGTGTATAAAACGGGACAAAAATTAAATCGATAAATTAAGGACATCATACAGATAGTCAGACAATAAAGACAGCCACACTCTCACACTCGATTCGCACCGTCCAACATACTGTACACAATATATTACATTTTATCAATTTTATACAATCTTCAATAGACATAAAATATCTTCTTAAGTACATTATTATTATTTACATTGATTTATACCTGGAAACCTGAGTAAAGGGGGTGGTATGAGAGAGCAATTTTGATTGTGGTAGCCAGCAGCCAAAGTATGAGCTTGAAGTATTCTGTGCGGTCAGCCTTCTCGTTCACTTGGACAAAGTTTAAGGTAAAACGGACAGGAAGCATTCTTATTTTGGTGTTAAGGCCCCATTTCAAAACAACTCGCAATCTGGACTAAGGCTATCATCTCCGGTAAAACTTCAAGGCGTAACCTTGCGCCCCTTTTCAAGCGGGGAGGCGTAACAGAAGTGTCTCCGCTCCTCTTAATCCTATCTTCATGTATGTGAGAATTTCTTTCCTAAGCTTCAGCGCAAACTCTTCGAACTGAACTGTACCGATCCTTCAAGCGAACAGTTAAGCCTTAGTTTAAATAGTGATTTGGGTTGTTTTCAAATGAAATCTTAGTTCGGACACAGGTGTTGAAAACAAAATATCCTACTTAACACACACTCTCATACCCAGTGGTAGGCGACCAGTGCTAATGCAGTTAAAGACACACGGTGTTTTAAACAATTGCAAGAGAATCAAGTGGATTTCTTTTGTTTCATATCGAAAATAGACGTTTCCCCTCGATCCTGCCTTGACTATCACATTCTATGACTCAGCACGTCGTAGAGAAAACTAAAGCACCAAGTCCTTACATTTATATCGCCTCCGCGCACACGTTCACACTCCTCGGCTCTAAGTGACGTATTGAATCTATTAACGGGATTGTTCTACGGTATTCTATGTTTCCACAAGAAATTGATGGGCAAGAGAGACGTTTCGATTTCACTTCACAAAGCCGCTTCTTCTGAGCAATTGCAGCCCGATGTGGACGTGGACAGTGTTAGGCCGTAGGACCAGGGCGAATCTATGTGCGGAAAGCAAAGCGCATTTGAGCACGTATGTAGGTTAAGATTTTAGAACAAAAATACGAGCTTGGGTTTTCGATAGTAACTTAACTCTCAAATCCATTTTTACCAGTGCCCAAAGCTCTTTGATAAGTTTGCGCTCAAGCGCAATCATTTTACAAAATACCAGCAGTCATTCTCTTTCAATGAATCGATATTAAGGCGATAATTTCCACTCTCTCCCTCCAAGGAAAAAAAAATGAACTTTGAGTTACGATCACAACCATGGCCTAGTCTACGCAAAATTCTCCCGCACAACAGAATCACAAAACCGCGCCTTTCGCCTTTCGCCAAGTCGTCGAGTTTCTGAACGGAAACGCGCCCGCAAACAGAAAATCGGTGTCCGTGTCCGCGCCAGCGAGCCTGGCCGTCTCGGCACGGATCAGCCCAGACTTGAGAGTTATCACTAACCACAATCTGGAGCCCGAGCCCGGCGCGGCGGCCCGGGCCTGGGGTATAGAGGGTAGGATAGGGCAAGGAAGGGTAGAGTCGGGTCTGAGACCCGCGAGAGTCTCTCCGCTGGCTGGGTGTCACTGCGCGCGCAGAGGGGACAGGGCTGGCTGGCTGGCGTGCTGTAGGATGATTCCGCAAGGCGGTCCCTTCTCTCTGTCCTTGTCGCACTCATGGGGCGAGGCCATATGAGGAGCAATAGAGAGAGAACACTATACAAAACGCTTTGCGGAATCACTCGGCTGGCGAGGCAAGGCGAGCACGACTCCCCACCGCAAGGGCGGAGGCGGCGCGGGCCCGGCCGGGCACCATATTCCGAAGAGCGCTTTCATCACCCCTTCGCTCTCTCTCGCACCCATGGGCATGGTCGCATAGGTGCGAGAGAGAGAGACAGAGCGAGGAGAGTGCTCTTCGGAATCCGCCGGCTGCTCACCGCGCGGGGAGACTCCCTCTCGTAGCCGCGACTCGCGACTTAATTCCCCGCTCGCGCGCACGGCGACGGACGAGAGAGCGGCGCGGCGCGGCGCGGAGCAGGGCGCAGGGTGAAGGGCGTCTCACGCCTCGGTCGCCCCGTCACTCAATCCCCCTTCACTTTCTCCTACGCGTTAACCCCTCTCGCTCTTCCAATTTTTTTTTCACTGACGAAAAAAAAACAGAAACATAAAAAAAAGCACTTGTTAGGAAACAGTGTCAAGTCCTTGAGGGGCGCGGCACCACAGGAGGGGCGGGCAGGCTCGGAGCGGCGCGGTGGTGGCGGGGCGCGGAGTCTAATCGACGCCCCGCGTCGTCTCGTATGGCGACGCACTCCGGCGCCCCCCGGGCCCCCCGGGGGGTCATGCTCGTCGGCACCCTCTCCACGACCCCCGCGGGGCTGAGGAGGCTCCGCGGCCGCAGCGCCCGCGGCCGGGCCGCGACGGGGCTTCATCATCTGGCGACGAGCAGCGCGCCGAGGAGCGCGAGCACGAGCAGCGCGCACGAGCAGCGCGAGCTCGACGAGGCGGCGTTCGACGGCCTCTGCATCGCGGCGGGGTGCTCGCCTGGAACAGAGCAAAAGCATAGAGAAATGGATGAGTTGCAGAGGGGACAAACGGCTCGGAATTTTAGTGTGTACACATTTTGTGAATTTGCGTGAATTTTTGTAAATTTTTAATAAATTTTCGTGAGTTTTCGTGATTTTTTTAATGAACTTTCACAGGCATTTTACCTTTTTCTTGAAAATTTTCGAAAATTTCTCGGAATTTTTCCTAAGTTTTCCTGACTAAAAGTGATTTTTTTTCCGATTTTTTCTAAATTACGGGGTGTACAAACATTTCGGAGTTATTTCCTCCTCAGGTAGATCACTCCTGAACTACTCATGTGTACACATCACCCTCCACTATGGACTTGCACATAATATGGCAACACTTTGGCGAGGAGCGCCTGCTAGAGCGAGGATAGACTACCACCGGACGCGCGCACACAGCTGCCGAATGGGTTGCCTACCCACACGTCGGAAGGCGTTCCCCATCGCGGGTACCCTTCCCTCAGCTCTGAAGTTGCGATCCGCTTCTTGCCTTGCAGATAAGCAAGGTTTACAATTAACGCACTTAGTAAGTGATGCAGTGTCACTCAGCGCGACGGAGCTGATTGCCGGCAGCAGTGGGCTCTGAGCACGAGAGGGGCGGCGGGGATGGATGTCGCGTCGATCCAAAGAGAGAAAGAAATTAGTTCTCTAACTATGCGCGTCATCCGTCTTGCCCGCCGCCTTTGGGCCGGGAACGCCAGCGACCCCGTGCCACGCGCTCGGCCAACCCTCACCGCCCTTGCCCACCCCTTTCCAGCTATTTTCTGAATGCGACATGACATCGGAGCCAGAGAGGAGTGTCCCCACCCGCGTGCCAAGTAACGAAGAAGAGAAATAAGAAGACAAAGTGACCAAGTGCTGAGCGCGCGCGCGCGCATCGAGCGGGGCGGGGAGGTGGGGACAGTAGCCGGCCGCCACCACGACAGCCAGTCCCCCGTTCGCTGACAGCCCGGGAGGAAAGGGTGCGAAATGGAAGAGAAATGGAAAAACTATGGAATGAGTTGGAGCGAACACGAGAAAAGCTGTCCGGTGCTGGAACCAAACCCGGGCTAAGACAACCGCGCCCTTCGGCCCCAGCCAGCCAGCCCCCCCCCCTCCCCCCCTCCCCCGGCCCGCCACCCACCGCTCCCCACCTCCCACGGCACTTACGGCGCCCGAGACGTGGGAATGGGTGTCAGCTGAGAAACAGGTCCGGATTCCCACACCCAGCCCGACCCCAGCCGGCCCTACTTGGCCTAGCCCTTCCAGCAAAAAAAAAGAAAGGAAGAAAAAAATATCCACATTGACAAGTAGCCAGAAAGACCTCCTCAAAGCAGAGCCGTTTCCTGGTTTCACAACTATTTTCTTTGCAACTACCCCCACACCCCCTCGCCCCGTTTCCGACTCAGCTCACTTGGTTTTCTCTTACTGAACGCGCTCAGCAGGCGACTGCAGCATTATGCGGCCGGCGGTTTTGTCGCTCTGAGAGACAAGTCATTAGAGAGGTCGGGGGTAAGGCACCAGCAGGTAGCAGGGTCCCTGGCCGTGGCGTGGCGCTGGCCACAAGTGCCCAGTCCCTTTGCGCTACTCCGCCCACCCCGCCCCGCCCTGACCTTGCTCAAGGTGCTCCCAATGCGCGCAGCAAGAAATCCACCGCGGCGCGCCCACAGGTGAGGCGACCAGCGACCGTGCCCTCCCTGACCTTCCTACCATTCACTTCAGCCCCCAATTTTTTCAACCCCCTCCCAACCCCGTCCTTCCTCTTGTGAGAGAGACTAATTAATTTTAAGTATCTTTTCTTCCTTCTCTATCTTAGTGGGACCTGCCAGCTGGAAGCACAAGATTCCATTCCCTCACGCCCCCCCCCCACTCCCCCAAAGAGAAAAGAACACATTCGCGCTACATAAAGCGTTCAAAAACGGGGGGGGGGGGGGTAAGTGAGATTCCGCGAGTCCTGGCAAATTGCCGGTTAACTCACCGCGCAATTTTCGTTTGTGGTAAATGTGGAGGTAAAATGTAGGAAAACATGATTTAAAAAAAATAAAAAAAAAAAACAGCTGGAGGAACAAGAAGAATTAAGAGCGTGGAAATCACGGTTGAAGGGGCCCAGCCGGCCCAGCAGGTCCGCGCCTCTTAGACCCGCCGCCGCTCCGCTCGGGCGTCGGGCCCGCGCCTCGACTTGTGTGTTCGACTGAAAGTGCTGCTGTGTGTCGCCCCAAAGACACACCCGTCGCTCTGTCCCCTCCTCTCTCCACCAGCCCGGGCCACCCCTTTTCGCCCCTTTCAGTCCAACCGCTGGGAAAGAGAAGAGGCCCCTGTGCTTGGACACTACCAACACCCCCCCCCCACCCCCACCCCCCTCGCGTCCGGGGCTCGTTCGGAAACAGTGGGGCGTGGCGCGGGCGGGGTACGGCGTGGCGAGGCGGGGCGGGGTGGGGCGGGGCGGGGCGGGGCGGGGCGGGGCGGGAGAGGAAGGAAGCAGCAGGGGCGGGCGCGCGGGGGGTGCGGCGAGGGGACGCGGGCTGACAGCCAGACCTAATGAGGGTCCATTTCCACCTGAGATGCTTGGCCAAGCAGCCCGCCGCGGCGCGCCGTTCCCTTCTCCACCCCTAAATCCTGCCTCGCCATCACGGCCAATGGCGGTCATTCGCCGGGCCTTCATGCTCAGCCGCCCGCACGCGTGGCGTGGCGTGGCGGGCGTGGCGGGCGGGGCGGGGCGGGGCGGGGCGGGTCAAGGCGCGACCGCGAAGCGCCGCCGCACCACGCCGAGGCGGGAATGATGGGCCCGTCAAGAGGCTGACCTCGACCCCTCACGGGCGCGCACACTGCGCTACACTAGGGTGTTCATCGTTAGGGCCGCACAGATAGCAGAGTGAGAGGCAGAAATGAGTGAGGTGTATCTCAGGACGACGATTTAAAATGTCCTGCGCTCGATAACTCATTTTTTTCGAAGCCAGACGGGTGCGAAAAGTGGGTCAGAGAGGGAACCGTATTTCTACTCGTCTTTTTCTGTAACACATACGCCCAGACCAGAGCCCTTTTGCGGTCTGCGAGCAGAATCACTGCATCACATTCCCACCACCAGCCGCCCCACCCCTTTCCCGCGCGCCAGCATCACGCTTTGACCCACCACGCTTCCTCCCCACGCCACGCATAGCCACAGACCACGCCTAATGTCTTTTCCATTATCACGGAAGACTGCGTCTTGGACTCTGAAGGGATGGGCAAATGGAAAGAAAAGGAGGTGGAAACGGATTTGGGCGAGACGTTCGCTGTGAAGGGGGTATAAGGGGGAGAGGGAAAGACCTTCGCCACATCTTTCGACTCAGGCCCTCCTCTCCCCGCGGGTGCGCATGGGGCCGGCGGCCGGTCCAACAAAGGGCCTCAGCTGCAATTTACCAGCCATTTTTCTCTCCGCGCGTCTAACAACAGGCGAGAAAAACTCATTGTTTTAGATATGTGGTCGCGGTACTACTCACCATTGAGGACGTGGACCCCGACGGACGCCGGGTTGGCGTTGGACGGCACGCATGTGTAGTTGCCCGAGTCAGACAGTTCCGCTCGGGTCACGAGCAGCTTGGACGTGGTGCCCTTCTCGGTGCGCTCCGTCTCCAGCGAGATACCGCCGCGGGGCGAGTCGAAGTCCACGACGGACGGCCCGTGGTACCACAGCACCGAGCCCGGCGGCGTCGAGTGGACGTTGACGGTGCACGTGAGACTGATGGTGGAGCCCTTCTTGACGAACACCTCCTCGGGCCCCGAGATGTTGGCTTGCGCCGCTGCAAAACACGAAGAATGGGTTATCAAAAACCACACTCTCGTGGAAAATTTTAATTACAAGCTGAAATTTTATTGAAAGAAAAAAATAAAAATAAAAAAAAAGGCCGGTATATTTTGAATAACGGTTGAAACAAAAATACTACAAGACATACGTTTAAATATTTTTACATTTTAAAAGGGGACTTTTTGTTAACAAAGCAAAAAAGATTCTAGAAATCATAATAAGTGTAAGAATATTCGCATTTTAAATGCAAAGTTATTTAGGTATAACTATATTAGATGATTTGGAACCAACTTGTGAGGTTTGAAGATGTGCAATATTGTGATTTTAGAAGAACTAAGCTAAAGTTGTCAATTCAACCCCATAAAGTACGATTTTTATTTGTTGTATAAGCAATAAATTATAGGTGGGAGTGGTAATGTCTTTTAAGATTCGAATCAAAATAGCATGGAAAGACACCACACGGTCATTTGCTAGTTCTGGAACAGACAGTTGATGACTTTAATGGTGAACTACATAGAAAACGATTCACTTATCCAAAGGAGCTCCCGGCTTAATGACCTCGGTTATGACATTAGCATGCAGGTTTGCCACGGGTTCGCATAATATGTGAAAAATAAAATGAAATAGAAGGTAAAAATGTCATGCCTCACAATTCCCATTCCAGTCTTTCAGGAACACACTTTAAGGTCATAGGTCTGACTTGTTTTTAAAGGTTCTAAGAAAGATAGACGCTTTAAGTAGAGGATTTTAGTGTTGCAGGAGAGAAAGCAAGGAAAGCATCTACGAGAGACAAGAGCCGTACAACAGCAACTAACATTTATTTAGACAGGGCTTAAGTTTCCATAAAAAGCACACGGTTAGGGGCAAATCAACAGCCACCAAGCCGAAGGAATGCAAGGAATGTGTCGAAAGTTTAAATTTCGTGAAGGACAGAAGACCAGCCGAGAAAATAAATACTTTCAAAAGACAGATCAGTAGTTGCCAAAAAATGAAGAATTATCATGATACTGGCGCCAACTAGACCATAACTTTTGAAAGCATCGCCACCACAAGCAAGCTGAGTCCCTAACCTTTATTTTTGGAGGCCCCGGTGGATGTCCTGCTTGGACTGTCGGAGTCTGAAAGACAAGCAAACATTGTGTTTAGTTGAACGAAAAATTTGCCAAGGTCACCAATGCCTATCTCTCCGATGCCACGCTGGCTGGGCAGACGATGGAAGCCGACAATAAAAGCTATCTCAGACGAAACAAACCATGGCACAGAAAGCTGATACAGTAAAAAAAGGAAAATATATGTTTAGCTGCACACACACAACCACACTTTGCGTCGTAAAAAGACCTCAACATCATGTGCTGGAAAGGGAAACGTGAAAAGCATATTGGATACTTTAAATTATTTTCAATTAAAAACACAGTTCGGACTTTATTTTTGTGTGTGTATATACGTGTTGGGTTCATGTCCAAAGTTGTGGCTCTATCACTTTGAACTCCTGCGAGCTTGGCAACCACATAGGAAGAATTAGTGGCAGTGCTAACTGCTTTTAAATTTTCTTCAAAAGCTTTTGAACAATAGGCTATCTCACTGTTTGGTAAAAAAGAAGGAAAGAAGTACGAAGCCGGATCCGGGAACGATCAGACTGGTATCCGGATATGAAAAATCGGCAAAAAAATGAAATCGGTCGAAAAATTCAACGATTTCTCATACCATGCAGCCAGTACGACCGCTTCCGGGTCCACTTTGGTACTTCATCACTTCTTGTTGTTCAAGCAGATGAATAGCCTCTTCTTTTTACACGATGTTATTGTGTTTCTCCAAATGCGTGACCATCAAGATTTTATGCACAAAAACGTGAAAAATAAAAGCACAAAATCGTGCGAAATATTTCACTGTGCAACTTTTAACAAATAAGATATACGACTCCAGTAAATGTGAATGTCGGTTTGGTTCCGTGGAGCCGAGGCGAGGCGTCCCACCTACTGGCAAGGAGGGAAATTATGTATGGGGGTAGGAGCGAGAAAGGGGGCAGAGCGGGGCGGAAGGAGATGGGGAACCCAACCTGACCTGACCAGGTTTTGCCATCGTCCCGTTGCTTGATTGCTCTTCGGGGATCTTAGAGAGACGGAGAGGTGGAAGGGAGGGAGCTAGAGAGTGAGAGAGAGAGAGAGAGAGAGAGAGAGAGAGAGAGAGAGAGAGAGAGGAGAGAGAGGAGAGAGAGAGAGAGAGAGAGAGAGAGAGAGAGAGAGAGAGAGATAAGGGGGCCTAGAGAAGGGGTGGGGGCAAAACACTCGTCGGTGGCACCACTCAAGTGCCTGCCGTATAGGGCCGCCCCTTACACCATTCTCTCCCCCCTTGCCTACGCGCCGCCCTCCTGGCAAAGACTCGATGGGGCTTTGAGGGGGGACAGGGACACCATCTAAGGTTCGCCAACTCCGTTGCCAACATGCAAAGCGGGGGTGCGGCCGGGCCAGGTCGGGCCGGGCCGGCAGGCAGGCAGGCAGGGAGAGGTGGGTTACTGGGGTCTTAGAGGGGGTCGATTACATATCAAACTTTCCTCGGTATGGATGGGTCCTTGTTGAGTACTGCCCTGGAACTGCCGCATTTCACGATTTCTGGCAGTGTCGGGTTTGGTACTGAACCGAAATGTAACTGGTGATCAGCGTTTACCGTTGAGTGTCACTAACTGCCCACACTTGCCAGGGTCAAGCTTCTTCCAACATTTTTTTGTCTCCCACTGGTTTCACTCCCACTTCCTTATTTCATTCTCTGGACCACGCCCTGCCTCACCACGGGTCAGCGTGAGGGTCCTGAGGCAGAGAGTTTCTGCGTGATTATCACCTCCTCCACTTCCAAAAGCTGAGCCGCAGCAGAGAGAGAAAGAGAGTAATGAAACACGTCCTCTTCATTCCGTCAGAACGTGTCCATGAAAGCATCGCCTCACCCTCAGCGCCCAATCCTGCTCATATTCTCCTGTCAACGACACAAATTATTTTGGCGCGTTCTTTTTGGGGGCTTCTAATGAAGCCGCACTCGACCTTACGACGGCACCAAAAACAAAGAAAGAAAAAAAAAGCAGGGTGGATGCAGAATAGGAAGGAACAGGGGCAAACTACAGAAAAGTGCACTGTCTCTAGGAAAGGGGAGACAACGAGGCAAAAAGGGGGGACGGGGGGTGGGAAGCCAGGAATGTTAAAGCAAAGAGGGAAAGGAAGATACTCCAACCGGCCGCAGCGCATTGTTTTCATTCGCGTGTACAACACCAAGTGGAGTTCAGAAACAATATGCCCCACTGCTTGTCGGTGCTGCAGGGGTTGAGGAGAGAAAGGAGGAGTCTTGTCCTCTTCTGAAAAGAGACCGGTCTCAACAAAATGGACTTAAAAACACGAATCCAAAGTGCAGGCATACAAAAGTCATGCTTTTCGCAAACTCTAAAAAAAAAAAAAAATTAAAAAAAAAAAATGCTCGAGATTTCCTATTGAAGCACGATTGAAAAAGGAAAAAAAAAACTTCATGCCGCATTTTCTCCCCAACACGACAAACTCGTAGATAAGATTGAAGTAGGAAAAGTAGAGCAAACGAGCGAACGAACGTGACCTTGAGAGCACTAACGCAGATGACACTACACTACTTCTCTACTCGTTGACAGAGCCATTCTGTCTTGCAACCTTCAACGTTCTTCCCTTTCCTCCTTTTCCTCCTCCGTACCCTCCACGATTCGTCCGCTATCATCTGCCAAAAGGAGCCCCTTTCATCCTTACTCGCTTTCTTGCTATCCCGTTCTGCCAGGACCCCGAAGTCCTGCCACTTGCCGGAATCTGCCTCTCTCTCTCTCTCTCTCTCTCTCTCTCTCTCTCTCTCTCTCTCTCTCTCTCTCTCTCTCTCTCTCTCTCCATTGCCCCTACTTCTCCTTCCCTTACCTTTTCATAGCCCCTTGCCTTTCTCATAACCGTATCTCCCCTCCTCCCATTCTCTTTCTATACTCTAATCAGGCTCCATCACCTGATGGACCACTTACATTTTACATTTGACCTCGTCTCCCCCCCCCCTCCAAGCCCCCGGCCCTTTCTCTCTCATTCTCTGTCACGAACACACCTCTCTTCCATTTCGCCCTTTCATAGTTTCTCTTGCTTGCTGGGCGTCTTCTGACAAATTAAACTAATAAAATATTCAATTCGCTTTTCAAACACTCTTCCGAGCGCGGGGAGTAAAACCACAAAGTACTTATGTAAACGCGTATGTAAATACGAGCAAAAAAAGGAATGAGGTCAGCGGTATGTCAAGGGGACACCACGTAATGCGCACACAGCGTGGCTTGTGCGTTATTGTTTTATAAAATGTTTTCATAACAGCGATGAGCTTATTCCGTCGAATATTAAGAGAGAAAAACGGGTGGGGGTGGGCGGGGGGCGGGACTTACGAAAGCAGTATGTCCTGTTAACAAAAATAAATATTTTCGTTTGCAAATCGGGCGCTGAATAGGCAAAGCAGGCTCAAGGCAATCACCAGCACAGCAAAGGGCCGTCGTGTGTGTGTGTGTGTGTGTGTGTGTGTGTGTGTGTGGCTGTCCTGCCCAAACATTAGCGTAGTGTGTGTGTGTGTGTGATGTGTGTGTGTGTGTGTGTGTGTGTGTGCGCGTGCGTGTGAGGGCGCGCGTGCTCACTATCAGCGGACACAGACTCTATATCGGTCAGGGAAACCACAACCCACGCAGCAGCGCGGCAGGGGAAGGTTCCTAGCCATGATGGCGGCCCGTCCCTCCCGGAGACCAAGCAACTCAGAAAAGATTACCAGTAGTTTCTTCCCCCTTTTTTTTTCACGCACCTTGCTCAAGCTTTCGGCTTTTTCTTCTGCCATCACCGATCAGCGGTATAACTCTCTCTGAGCGCAAAACAACTCTGAATTTTGGTTCACACATTTCGTGATTTTTGTGAATTTTTACTTGAATTTTACGTAAATTTTTGTGAATTTTCCTGAAATTTTGTATTTATTTGTAAACTTTTCTGAAATTTTCCGAATTACTAGGTGTGCAAAAACTTCAGAGTTGTTTTCCCCTCGCCCCCTGCACACTGAACAAACTAAACAGAGCATACGCACGACACAGAGACGCCCCTCGCAACGGTTCGGCTAACGGAGCAGACTCCGGCGGTTCCAGGTGGTGCGGTCGGTACGGGCCGAGGCAGAGTGGCCTGCTACCACGGCATTCACGGGGCTCCCTACCGCCCCGCTCGTCCACTGCCGGCTTTTTACCCCCTTTTGGGAGAGCGAGGCCAGTAGGCCCCGGCTAGCTTTGACACTGCCACGCGATCACTACTACTTCTGCCCCACCGGGACCGGGACGGGACGGGCGCCGGGCGCGCTTTGATCTGGCCGGGCCGGGCCGGCTCGGCGTGGTGGTTGCGTTGCTGGTACAGTCGAAGCAGTGACGGGAGCGTTCGAAACAGATAGGAGCCCCAAACCACTCGGCGTCGACATATTTCTTTTAGTCATACTTATGTCACCAAATGAAACCACCAACACAGTTTTAAACTTACTGCTAATTTTACTGAAAGCTTCGGTGAACATTGCTACACTGTAACTTGCGGGAGGAGAACAATTCACTGGTAAAACAAATGTGCAGCTTTGCACACCAAAAGTGTGCTTTTTACCACTTCGAACATTACATGGTGTCGAACATTTTTCGAAATTTGCTTGATGTGCAAAATTTATACGCTTGGTAGTGCAAATATTGCACACTTGATTAAATATTGGTCGAAGTAATAGCGTAGAAAACGGTGGATAAAGTGTCGAAAGTTGCACACCAGTTCGTGTGCTGTTGCCTAGACGTTTGCGAAAATGTGGAAAATTTGCACATTTGAAAACCACACCAATTGGTGCGCAACTTTCTACATTTGTGTCGCCAGTGAAGAGCTGCGTTCATCTATCGAATGATTAGTATCATTCATTGCTCTACGCGTAATGGCACTGCGCGAGGGGATGGAGCACGACGGATACGAGTGCGTCGGCTTATTGTTAGTCGGTGGGGTGGAGCAGCGCCCTACGGACACTGCAATAAGCACGAAAACGCCCAAACTGCTGAGCCAACGTCACGCCGCGCCAAGCCACGACAAGCAGTATTCCCATTTGCCATGTCACCCGGGGACGTAGACGGGAGCGTCAGCCAGCATAGAGGGCGAGAGAGAGAAAGAGAGAGAGAGAGAGGTCAGCGAAGCCGACCGAGATTTGATCATTACTGACTGTCTCTCTTACTCCCCATTCACCCGTCCACTTAGTCGCGCATTCGCTACCCTCCCCCCCTCCCCCGCCCGAGTCTCTCTCTCTCTCTCTCTCTCTCTCTCTCTCTCTCTCTCTCTCTCTCTCTCTCTCTCTCTCTCTCTCTCTCTCTCTCTCTCAGCGCCGCATCACTCCAACACACTTACCCTCAACGGATAGCATGATGGCGTGATTGATCTTGGGCTCCGTGTTGACCTGGCACTCGTAGATGCCGCCGTCTCGCAGTTGGACGAACTCAATCTTGAGATCCCAGTCGTCCGAGCCCTCCGGGTGCACGACGGCGAACCGTCCGTCCCCCGTGTACGTAAAGATGGTGTTGGTGAGGATGTGCAGATCCCTCTTCCGTATCCATGACACCTGCAGCAACAGACAAAACACAATTATTATCTCCGTGCTTATTCTTTCAGTTTTAGTGAAACCGTAGGGATAAACAACTCTAAAATTTTTGTACACCTCGTAACTGAGACAAATCCAGAAATATTTAGGTAAAATTCTAGTAAAAATTCAATGAAACTTCACAAAAATTCAAAAAAATGCGTACACCAAAATTCAGTGTTGTTTCCCCCTCGAGAGAAACCGAAGGCAGCTTGCGCCTGCCGCACCGGCAGGACTAAAGACTAAAGGCACATCAGGAGGCCAACCCGACCGTTCGCGGCCGCTACCACACACGACACACACACACACACACACACACACACACACACACACACGCACGCGCGTGCGCGGTGCATCCGCAAGAATACAGTGAAACGTTCCTACGAAACACACTCTTCATTTGCTTCCTCACTCCCCCAGTGAGAACGCGCGAGGCGCGGCCGCGCTGCGGCAAACCGTATATTTTCCGCTTGCCAACCGACGACCCTTTCGTCTCCCTTCTCTCTTCTCCCGCGCCCGCTCCCGCCCTAAGCCACCCCCCCCCCCCCCCCCTCCCCCTCACCTCCGCACCTGGCCGCAGGCCAACCCCCTCCTCCTGCTGCAACACCCACCATGATCACCTCAGCCTGCCCCGCCGCCCCCTCCCCCGATATGGCAGCAATCTGTCTCTGAGGCGCATAGCTAGTCCTTCCTCCAGGGAGAGTCCGGGGGAGGAGGGCCCCTCCGGGCCGGGGAGCGGGCGGGCGGGCGGGGAGAGTGCCTGTGCCAAAGGAGGAATGACCTGTCCAGGATAGAGAGAGAGAGAGAGAGGGAAAGCGGAACCACCTTCCTTGCCTCGTCCTCGTCTAATCCGAAAGACCGTAACACGAATTTCCCGCGAACAGAAACATGCTAAGACCAACGCTGAAGTATGAATGTGCCTTCCATTACCGCTGAATTTGATTCGCATCTCGTGATAGGCTAGGTGTGTGTGAGGGGGGAGGGGGGGGGGACGTTCACAGCCAACGGTACGTTTGGAATTTTTTTTTCTCCCTCTCTTAAATACGTACCGAAAGTTGTTTTCAACTCGCGCCCAGCACAGAGCAACACGCTGCGTGCTGCCCCTTTGGGAAACTTTGAGCAAAAGATTCGAGGTGGAGTGCACACCAGCAGGTGTTTGTTTTGGGTGAATGCCGTGGCGTGGGGCAGCGTAGCGAGCCCGAGGCGGAGCTGCGACTTTACCGGGCATTTAGAGCACAGCGGTGGTGGGCGTCCTGGAGCGGTGCGGTGCGCAGGGTGGCATAAGGGATCGAGAGGGATGGAGAGGGTCAGAGAGAGAGAGAGAGAGAGAGAGAGAGAGAGAGAGAGAGAGAGAGAGAGAGAGAGAGAGAGAGAGAGAGAGAGAGAGAGAGAGAGGTGGGGGCATTTCACACGTCCTCTTCCCACCCCACCCTGCACTCTCCCCCCCCTCTCTCTCTCTCTCTCTCTCTCTCTCTCTCTCTCTCTCTCTCTCTCTCTCTCTCACACACACACACACACACACACACACACACACACGGGTGGTGCTGCCGTGCGCGCACACAAAGTCCGCATTCCTGGCTTTGGCACGGTGCGCTGCCGGCCCTGGCCGGCAGGGTCCCACCCGCCCCACTCCGCCCCCCGCCCCTGCGCTCGGGCAGAGGCCGGCTCGCTGCCGCTACCCCCTGCCGCCGACCCTGTCCGTCCACGAGCAACTCTCGCAGAACAAAGTCTGAAGGCGAGTTAGCCCTGTGCCGCCACTCGAATACCGATGAGAAACAAAAATGGTGGCCCTCTCTTCCCCGACCGCAATCCCCGGCCGACCTCTTCCTCTCTTCCTCCTGCGCCGCTGCCCCCTCCTCGCTCTCAGCGATGAATACCCCCCCCCCCCTCGGGGGTTTTCCTGGGCCTCTCCTCCCTTCCATTTTCCGTCCGTAAAATCACGTAACGCCACACACCCTTGAGGGCCCAGTCACGCGTAGCGATACGTGTCCCTGCGGCCGCCTGGGTTCGCACCCCACCCCCCTCCACCCCTAAACCTTTCGACCTGCCGCCACCCCCCCCACCCCCTTTTTCCTCCCTCTCCGCTCTCTCCTCACCTGATCCCCCGTCGAGGTGAAAAGCGCCTCTCTCTCTCCCAACCCTTCCCTCACCGTCCCCCTTTGTCCATCAGGCTTCGTATACTTACTTCGCTTTGAAGGGCGCGACAACATGTGTCTTATGGAAGAGGACTACCAGAGTTTCAGAATCTTTTTGAATCTCCAAGTAAAAATTAAAAGCAAAAGTATAAATCGCAGTAATAAGGATTTCAGAAATATAAGATCGACAGGGATAGTAAACGTATGCGAAGTTTACAGCAGAAGCACAACCGGTTATTCCTTTTTTTTTATTCCTGATGGGATAAGGTGCGGCGTGAGGCGCCACAGGTAAGTCTGTCCGACGCGCGAGCGCGTGCTTTATCGAGCAAAGCCAATATTATCGTTCTAAACGTGTAAACAGTGATGCGGGATGCGGCCCGGCTCTCGGTGAATTCTAATGAGTGAGCGCCACCGCTCTCTCCACACCCCTCTCCTCACCGCCGCGATGAGGCGACTCCGATCCTCCAATAACTCCCTTATGCTTTCACTGTTGATGAGCTTTCCGTCCCGCCGCGGCCGCAGACGTACCGCACTGCTCACCGCACCTTCGCACACAATCAGAAACAATTTCCGCAGCTGTTGCCCGTTTGTACGTTTCGAAGTCCCCCTCCCCCGCCCCCTCCCCCTCGGCGCACAAAAAATGTCACGCGGGGTCCTCATAAAGTAACAACGTTCCCATCATATCTCGTACCAAGGAGCATGAATATCATGTAGTCTATGAGCCCCAATAAATGTCCTGAATCGAAGGGGTCGTCCAGATACTACACGACCTAGAGGCTGGGGGGCTCACAGCAGGGTCATTATCGGGTCAGCGCACCGGCAGGACTTGAACAGGTGGGTCCTTCACTATAAATTCAAGCGTACGCGTACACCGACTTTTCCGATTTTTACGGTGTTACGTAATTTTCCTTGATTTTTCCTGATTTTTAATTTTTTTGTTTCCTTTCTATTTTTCCCCTGATTGTTCAGTGATTTTTTTCAAGGGGGTGTACTGATTTTTTTTTTTTTTTTGAGTGAAGGATCCCTCGGCTTGCACCTCACCGCCCCTGCTGACTCAGTCAGGTCTACCACCAGCATTATCTGACCTTGCAGGGAGGGGGGAGGGGGTCAGCTAGCAGACGAATTGCGCCCAAACAGAAAATAGTGCACTGGTAAAACTAAGGCGTAGCTGTACGCTTGAATGAAGCATACAGTTACGCTTGAAGGCGTTACGCTTGAAATAAAGCGTACGGAAGAAATTCTCCTATACATTTACATAGGGCGAATAGGAGCGGATAGACCCACTACGCTTGATTACGCTTGAAACGGGGCGTAAGGCTACCCCTTACACTGTGAGAAATCCTTGTACTGGTACGGGAAAATTTTCCATGAGAGGTCTTGTACAGTTACGATTCATATTGTAAACTTTTTATAACTATGCGTATCAACTCAGAATCGATTGGTGAGCCAACAAAGTCGTAACGTGTAAAGTCGTACATGTACGAGATGTGTTGTACACAGTGAATTACAAAATATATTGTTCATCTACGGAAATATTTTTCACAGTGTAGTTTTACCAGTGTGTGAGCTGCTAAAAGTTCATTAACGTTTCGAGGCAAGAGTCTCGTCTCTCTCCTGGCGTCACCCGCTCCTCAGAGGAGGTCGATGCCGCCCAGTCGCGGCCAGCAGATGGCAGCCATAAAGTAAGAAAGACAGAGGTAAAACTCTTACGGGACTTCCGGTTCACGATTTGCACCGGAAGCCGGGCGCGCGCTCCCGCAGACATACCAACCTGACATGCGAAATAGGTTTATTCTGTGTGCTCTTTTAACTTCTACATATTACGAATATCACAAATATAATTAAATGAAAATGATTGGAAATGATTTTACAACATCACAAAATAAAGTATACTTCGTAAAAAGGCTTTTGAAATATTCGCAATTTTCGTTCGGTGATGTTGGCGAAAAATCGAGGAGACGCGCTGAGCAACAGCCGCCATTGCAGCGTCTGAGGCAGATGTGTTGTGCTTGGGAGAGTCTCTCCGTGCTCCGTGTGTTAATATTTCCAGAAGAAGTTGCCCGAGATTTCCTGCAAACTGTACATTTTCTTCATCAGCGTGGTATGTACAATGGTTTAATCTAAGAAGTCAGTTTTCTTTCCCCACACACTACTTTGAAAATATGCTTTCCTTCGTGTGTTGGAAGCCTATTTTGATGGCTTTTCGTAAGCATAGTGATTTATCGTTTATTATCCCTTAAGTACTCAAAATCTACGTCTAAAGAACGATGAGGAAAATTTCATGTTTCAGTTTTCAATGAAACATTATAGAATGTTTGAGGCATGAGTATGAGTACTTGTGCCGGTTGCCTTTTTAAGTAACCTCACTTTACTAGTCAGCTGTAGTTCGGTGTTGCAGAGGAAAGATGTCGTATCACTTAGAGTAGCCAGTTTCCCCTTTTTTTTTCTTTTCCTTTTTCTGTAAATACTTGAAGAAGTATTTTTTTTTCAAATGTTTTATCTACAAAGATTTTATGATTGTTATTTTTTTCCAGGTGGGATTCCTAACAACGATGTTGATGATTCCCTTGTCTAAATTGGAACCAGTGATCTTGTATTGGCAACTATAGAGTCTATACAGGTAAGGAAAAACACCACTAATATTCTTTCATCAAAGTAGCAAAGTAAATTTAAAGACAACAAACTATTTAGATTTGTTGAGAAAACATATCTGAAATGCAGCTTCACTTTTACATTGCCTCAAGTAGGGCGACACCTGAGATGTTGCTTTGAAAACCAAGACAACGTACAAGTCACCAATAAAAATTTAGTATTGTTTAACCTAAATTCACATGAATCCTTTTAAAAATGCCCTACTATGACGTACCAGTTTACTTCTTACAAGAAATAAAAAGGGCTACATTATGAAAACATATAGTATTTTTCCGTTGACTTGTGGCTTGATATGTGTTCTTAACTAAATCAACAAACTCATCGCCAACAACATAAAGGCTAAGCCAGATTAAAATAACTCTAGACTAATATTAAATGTTTTATAGTTTCTAAATGAAATCAATTATAGAAAGTATTTGTTGTTTTGCTATTGATAAAATATACCTGCACAGTAATTATTAATTACTTCCGTTGACTTAGTAAAAGTTAAAGCGCTTTATTGTGTAGGGCAACGGATGGGAGAAAGCGACATGTGTTACCATTTGTAGAAACAAGTTAATGTGTCACGATTACTGGCAACAGATTTGTGTGTCTCCAAATAAGTGTGACAAGTGAAAGGAATACTCAACTCATTTTGTCTTTTTTTGTCTTTTACAGCAAGCAGCACATAGGAACAGGAGGCAGACACCATCCAACCTGAGTGCTGTTCTCTCCAAGAAGTGCTAGGAGTATTCCAGTGCTGTCATCAAATTCTGAAAGTATTTGTTACATTCTTAGTGTATTGTCTGTTAAAGTTACATTATTAAACTAGGTAAAAAGTTGTTGAATCTTAAAATTTCTTTCTCATTATTTAAACCTGATTTCATGTTTAGTCTAATTTTCTAAGTAAGATAACTTGTTTGAAAACATTTTTTTCTACAGTTGTTTCAAAGTGTATGATTTTATGTTATTGTTGATTTAAATTATATCTAGTCGCATTTCAATAATTTCTTGTAATTTTGTGCACCTTTTAGCCCCATAACCGTTTTCTTCACATTCATAAAAGAAAGCAGCATTTTCATTTTGTAAAAAGGGGGTGGGGTTGGGGGGGGGGATGCGCCTCTCCCAAATCAGGATTTCCTCATTTTGATCCTGCATTTTCCGCCTTCCTGTGGCAGGAATTTGACTCACAATGCCTTATACACAACACTATGTCCATGTTAAATGACCCCTGAGAGCAGAACTCAAATATCTTGAACGGTTTGGTCACTAAGGCGAGTTAAAATAGTCAAAAAGCACAAAATCAGGGCCCTGGCGCGCTGGGCTGGGCAGCGCCGAGCGGCCCGCCGGCCTAGCCCGAGCCGCCGGAGCCGAACGCGCCGCGAGCCCGGAGCGGCCCGGAGGGGAGGGGGGAGCGCTCGCTCGGGCAGTGGTGCGCGCTCCCGCCACGGGGAGCGCTGCGCCAAATTGGTGACGCCGCTTAGCATGGGAGTTTTACCTCTGTCTTCCTTACTTTATGATGGCAGCCACGCGGGGCCGAGCGGGGCGGGGCGAAGCCAGGAGGAGCGCTGCTGGCATGGGGCCAGGTGCCGGACTGCTAGGCTTTTTTAAAATCAGTTATATATTATTTTCCCATCCTTTCCCCGTACCACCCGCGAGTTGGGAAGGTAAGGCTTCTTCCGAGCACCCTACTGACGAGGAAGACGTGCGGGGGCGATCTATATCTGAAAAGTAGTTGTAGTTTTTTAGGGTGTCGAGCGGCAAACGAAAATAAAATTCAAGGGTTTTTCCGTTTTTTTTTCCCGTTTTCCCAGACGAAATCATTAAAATTCAAGGGTATTTCGGGCTTTTTCGACACAAAATTTTGCCTGTGAAAAAGTCGTTTTCTTAACAAAAGTCCCAAAAATATATCAGGGAAAGTGTTAGCGAGTGTTGTTACCACTACCAAGGAGGAAAAGGAAACAAAACAGCCAAAAAGTGTGAATTGTCCGCCGGATGAAAGCATGCTTTTTGCAATAAGCAGCAGCGCAAAGCTCTGCTGCTCGGGCTCGGGGAGGAGCTTTGGGCGGGCTTTCTCCAGGGTTTGGGCTACAGGAAATTGAAATTTAAGGGTTTTCCCGTTTTTTTTCCAGAGTAAAGTAAACTCAAGGGTTTTCCCGGGTTTCCAGGATTTCCAGGGTCGCTCGACACCCTGTTTTTTACTGGTACATAATGACAACTCTGAATTTCTGTTAATTTTTGTAAATTTGTATAGAATTTTTGTGAATTTTCACTTGAATTTTACCTCAATTTATGTAAATTTTCCTAAATTTTCCTAAAGTTTTGTGAATTTGCTAAATTTTTCTTTTTTTTTCTGACCTTTTGTAATTTCTTGTAATTTTTTCTGATTTTTTATTTTATTACAAGGTGTTTAAAAATTTCAGAGTTGTTTTCCCCTCATGCATAAGCATACTGTAATGAGATTATAGACATACATTGAGCAAAAGAGCCCAGGACCAGGAGTGTGCTCATAACAGAGGGACCGGAGGCCGAGCACCTGCACTACTGCCGCGGGCGGGGCAGCGCAGGGCTGTGCAGGGCAGGATAAGGGGCCGCCGGCGCAATTAAGCCCCCCTGCTCAGTCCTGCGATCTAGCACGCTCCCCCCTATCCCTGTCATTACGCGACGAAATCGGGCCCACGAATAAATGTGTTTGCTTGTGATGGATGAGCCGGCGTTAATTGCGCTGCACATTTGGCCTTATCTAGAGAGCGGGACCGCCGGGGCCGGGCCGGGCTAGGCACAGGGCTGACCATCTTGCTAGTTAAAGCTCATTTGCTGCGGATAACAAATGTCCTCCTCTCCCCGCGCCTTTTAAGTAAAGATGCCCCTGGCAGCTTTCCAGTGGTGGTCTAGCGGCTTCCAGCGGCAAAGGCAGCACAGGCGCATCTGGTGACCCGAAGGGAGTTCTGCGGGCGGTGCGGGGAGGCGAGGGGTAGAGTGAGAAAGGGAGGAGCATGAGAGAGAGAGAGAGAGAGAGAGAGAGAGAGAGAGAGAGAGAGAGAGAGAGAGAGAGAGGGGGGGGGGAGGAGGGAGATCGCAGAGGTCAGTGGAGCAGCGGCAGCAGAGCGTGTTCCGCAGTGGGCGGGCGTGCGGGGCGAGCTGTCAGGAGGGCTTGGGACGCGACCTCCCGCGCGCCCCGAAATGAGCAGAGAAGTAGCAATGTCAGCGTGTGCAGAAGACGCGGCGGCGTTCCACGCTGAGAAATAACGAAAAATAATCGAAAACAGTTGAGATTGAGACACACGGAGAGGTGAAATTAGGTCCCCGGACTAAAATTTTACATAATTTTGTGACGATAAAATTTATTGGTTCCCAATGTCAACGCTTTAGTGGTTAGAACCATTTTTTTTTGCCACGAAAACTTTAATTTAGTCGCTGAAATTAACGTGCTGGCTACAAGGATGAGAACAGATCAAAAATGTTTTTGTTGATGGTTTCACTCTTGTAAAAAAACACGTAAATTTCAGCGGCCAAATTGCTGATAACTAAAGAGTCGGCGTTTGGAACAAAAAATGATGTTCTCTTAAAATTAAATAAAATTTTTGTCCGAGGAAGTAATTTTTTTCGCCTCCGTGCATAAATGCACTTTTGTCCGCCCTTCTGTTCTCGGAACTTATCAGAGTCCGGCGCCAGGCATCGCGAGTAGCGCGCGGGGCGGGGAAGTATATGGAATCGAAAACTGACACCAATTACGTGCTACTGAGTATGGGCCTTGTAATTGAGGGGGAAACAACTCTGAAATTTTCGCACACCTCGTAATTCAGAAAAATTTAGAGAAATTTATAAAAATTCACAAAAGTTACAAAAATTCACAAAACTGTAAGTAAAATTCAAGCAAAACTTCAATTTATATATATATATATTTTTAAATTTCCTAAAATTTACAAAATTTGTACACCAAAATTCAGAGTTGTTGCCCCCTCGCTTTAAACACAGCGTCAAGTGCTGCGCACGTCTCGACGCGCTGAGGTGTTGGGCTTCACAGCTGTGCGTTGGCAGTGCCTAAGTACGTGGAGCGGCGAGAGGAAGCAGCTGACACCCGCCGAGAGAAACCGAAAGCCGGATGAGGACAAAAGAAGGACGGCGCCGGCGCGGGGCCGGGTGGGGCCGGACACAAGGGCGCGGGGGTACAGGGGTTAACAGGCTGGCACCTCCCGGCGGGGCGGGACGGGACAGGGCTCCAAACTTTTCTTTTTTTTCCCCACTTTTTTTTTCCCGGTGGCGCACATTCTCAGGCCCATAGCCAGCCAGCAGGCCGGGCCCGGCGACCACCACTGTGCCCCTCAGCCCGGACCGAGCGACCCCAGGCCCAGGACTCCCGACACTTTTCCACCTTTTTGCTGTCCTTCAAACTCGCCCAAACAACTTCTGGGCCACGCGGAAGCAGAGGCGGCGGCGACGCGGACCGCTTCTGGGCGAAAACCGCACACACTGCCGCGCCTTCCTCGACCCGCAGGAAATATCAGCTTCCGTTATAACTGAGTAAAACCTCCCCCTCACCACCACCGACTCACTCCACGTCGTCCCCCTCGCACACACACACACACTCAATGACTCCTCTACCGCATCTCGTGTGGTATCGGCACCCGCTCATGAGAGAGAGCGAGAGAGAGCGAGAGAGGGAGAGGGAGAGAGAGAGAGAGAGCGAGAGCGAGACAGAGAGAGAGAGAGAGAGAGAGAGAGAGAGAGAGAGAGAGAGAGAGAGAGAGAGTGAGAGAGAGAGAGAGTAGAGAAGCAGCACGACATGATTGTGTTTCTCGGAGACCGAAAAAGAGAAAGACGGAGCGAGAGCTCCGACTATAGGACGTATTGAGTAGAGTGGAAGACGTATCATGCGCGCGCCGCGCAAGAAGCAAACTTAATAAAGCGCCTTGAACTGCGCCGCCGCGCACCGCGCGTGAGAGGTACTCCGCCACAGCGCCTACCGCGGTGTACCGTGCACCTCGCGCTCTGCAGCCCCGCCCCGCCCCGCCCCACCCCGCCCGGCTCCACACCATCGAGTGCCGATATTTGGCGCTGCGCGCCGCGCGCCCTGCAGTATCGGGTCGGGTCGTGATGAAGCGGGCGACACGCTCACGGGAGCGTACGGCACTCATCAAAAAAGAAAAGAAAAATCATCGCTGTAAGAAAGGACAAAGTGAAGAGTTTGTTGCTCGCTGCAAGCTCGTCTGCGGTGAGCTGGCGCGAGGGGACAACAACTCTGAAATGTTTGTACATTTCGTGATTAAGAAAAATTCAGAAAAAATCAGGAAAATTTACAAAAATTTACTTAAGTTTAGAAAAGTTTAGGTAAAATTCAAGCAGCAAAACTTTAAAACAGTTCAATAAAAAAAATCACAAAATTTGTACACAAAAATTCAGAGTTGTTTCCCACTCGGCTGTCGGAACAATCAAATGCCGCTGCCGCGCGTGGAGGAGAAAAGGGGTTACCGGCAACGCGACGCGATCGCGAAAACTGCAATTTGATCCCACAATATGGTGTGCAGGAGGCAAATAGAACAAGCGGGAGAGAGAGAGACACACTGTATTTACATAGATACATATATAAAACATTTCGTAAATGAAGGAAATATCTGTGAATTTTGTTAAACGACCTGATAGTGAATTCACTTTTCATTCGCGTTTATTTACAAAATAATTCCGTTACTATTTAAAAAAAATAATTCCGTAACTTAACAAATTTGTTTCTGTTGTTTCGCGAGTTTTCTTGTGAATCCACTCAATTTTTCACCAAACTACAGAAAAATCTGTTAACCAATTTAACAGCGAACAGCGAAACCTGTAAATTTGTTTCACGTTTTTTCTTTCCACAACAAATTTTTACAGTTCAGAAAAGTAAAGAGAAAATGTTTTTGAGTGTGCGTCTGAGCGAGTCGAGGGGAGCATTACTCTGACTTCTATACAATTCCATTCTCTACAGCGACTTCCTGTCGATATTTACTCGATGTGCCCTAATCTGCCCTCTCGGTATTCAGTTTTTCAAGAGCAGATACGAGACGAGACACCGAAGTTGATTCTCAAGTACAATCATAATTTTTTTCTGTGTGAGTGAGTGAGTGAGTGAGTGAGTGAGTGAGTGAGTGAGTGAGTGAGTGAGTGAGTGAGTGAGTGACTGAGTGAGTGAGTGAGTGAGTGAGAGAGAGAGAGAGAGAGCAATATTCCCGCAGGAGGGTGAGGGTGAGGAGGGAGGGCGGGTGGTAAGGACTACCCCCCGGTGACCTGGCATCACCGCTGTGCCACTTACTTTTGATCTGGTACCACGGTGGGCGGGGGCCGCCCTCTCGAGCTGTGTCGTCTGCTGGAGCCCGCGCGCTACGCGACACGTGGCAGCAGGGTGAGGCGCGGGGTGTGTTTACATCTGCAGACCAGACCGCAGCACCAGAGCGCGTGTTTATGTCTCCCGCACCACCCCAGGGGATCAGGTCCACTGGGCTTTCGGGTATCAGGCGGCTTGTGTACCTTCATAGCCCCAATCTGCACCTCAATTCCTATTTAATCGCCCCCCCCCCCAAAAAAAAAAAAAAATCCACCTTATTACTCATTCCGTTTCACCGGCTATGGTCGGTTGATAAAAGTAGTCAACACTATTAAACCAAAAGTCCGATATTTCCAAACGAAAAAAGTAATAAAATACCCATCAATAATAATGATGCAATAAGTTGTTGTCGATGTAACTATCTGGCAGGTCTCACTAAAATCGAGAAAAATTGAATATTTAAAAAAAAACGAAAGAAAATTGAACAAATTTAGAAATGGAGGTAAAAGATCTAAATTTATCAAAAAGTGACGACAAATTTATTTGAAAGATCAGAAGAATAATCAAAAGTTTTTTTTTTTTTAAAAAAAAACATTTTACACATTTTCTATTAGTGATCCCTCCCTCGGGCGTGGCGCGGGGTCAGGGGCGCGGCGGGGCGGGGCTTCCTCCGAGGCACACGCGCCCGAGCCGCGCCGCCTGTGAATACGCCGGAAGCGCCGAACGTACCGCTGCTGACGCGCGAGCGCGAGGCGGGGCACGGCGGGGCGGGGAGAGCCGTAGGACGTGAGCAAGATACGGCAAAAAGTAATCCCCGCCGGGCTGAGACGCGATGCCTCGCCCCCCCCCTCTTTCTCTCTTTACCCCCCCCCCCCCCTCCCCCTAGGCGCTACGGCCTCCTCTCCCTCTCTGTGCACCGGCCTGTTTTTTAATAAACTCGATAGAATCGCATTGCATCAATAAATTCCGCGATACTTTCCACGAGCACTCTGACGTGGCGTGCTCCCCATCCCCCTCCCGATCCTCTTCCCCTCCTCTCCCCCCTCCTTTCTGGTTCCCTCCCTTGAAGAGGAAACTCTTCGATGGTAAAAGACGAAATATAAGACACGGTCTCACCGTAAAAAGTAAAAAGGACGAGGCCCGGTGGTATTCCTCTTTTTTAAAAGGTATGAAGCCGTCAAAGGACGGGGGCGAAAAAGAGAGCTGGTGAAAGAGAGTGAGAGGAGGACAGGCAAGCTTGTTCGATTTAGGGACGGCGCGCCGCCGACGTGGCAGGCGGAGCTGCGGAGCTCCCGGGCGACAGCGGCGGTGCGGCGTGGCACAGAGTGGCGTGTCGTCTGCTTCTTTCTTTCGTTTTCTGATTGAGGTGACAAGAGAAAAATAAAAAGTGAGAGAAGGGGGAAAAAAAAGCAAAGTCTAAAGAGAGGGAGAGAGAGAGAGGCGCGCGCCGCAGAATCTGATCGCCGCGTCATCATGCGGTTCTTCCGGCCTGGTTCTCCGACTCACAGAGCGACGTGCCGCGTGGCGCGGAGCAGCGCGCTGGAGAGCGCCCCCCCCCCTCTCTCCCCCTCTCTCGAAGAAAGGAAGCTTATATTCACATGCTGATCTCATTAAAATCGCGGGGAGGCCGCGGGAATGATGGGGGAAAGCAAGGCATTACTGCCTGCTGGAAAAAGGAAAGGGGGCAAGGAGGGGGTGCTTCTTATCATAAACTGGAGGGGGCTGGGGCGGGCGAATGACAGGGGGGCGGGGGAGAGAGAAATCCCACGCGTGACCTAATATGCGACGTGCGCCAAGATAATCGCTGCTGGAAAAGCAGCCCACTCCCCGGTCCCTCTCCATTTCCGCTCCGCCGCCCACACCCCTTACCCCTACCCCGGCCCTTCCCTTTCCGTCTACCGATCGCTGCTGCTGCTGCGCTATCCATTTTCCATTAATAAAGCTCCGAGGAAGAATAAGATTTTAGCAAAGTTAGAGGGAAGAAATGAAAATAAAACTGAGATCAAATTGTTTGGTTTACAAAATACGAGACGGCAGACATGATTACTACCTGCTGACGCTATACTGCATAGGATTTGGCGACTTTCCTGTTTACGGTAACGGAATTATTGGCAACGCGGCGGCGACGCAGTCACGCAGTCACTCACGTCAATCTGATGACAGCAGCCCAGAGCAAAGACGGACAAACAAGGAAGAAATATCCGGAACCAGGAGGGAGGGGTGAGAAGGGTAAGAGAGAGAGAGAGAGAGAGAGACAGAGACAGAGACAGAGAGAGAGAGAGAGAGAGAGAGAGAGAGAGAGAGAGATGCAGGGGATAGAAAAGAAGACCAACCAATGACATCACTGCACACAGACAGACAGATAGACACACAAAGACACACACACACACTCACACACAAACGTAATACAAAGAAAGCTTCCGGAGATGCCGACCTGACTGATTCGCTACAGAGGTAGTGGCAGGGGTCGCCTTCTTGTTGCACAGTGCAGAGTGCAGGACAGTGTGAGGGGCTATGCAGGGACTCACTGCCTCAATAGTACGAGAGAAAAAAACAAGAGGGAGGGTGTGAGTGTAAGGGAGGGTCGCCCGATCGCCATAGGGGAGGAGAGTTGCAGCAGTGATGAGATATATGCTAATGATGGGTGAGCCGAGCCGCTCTGCAGGGAGGCCTTCATCAAGTACTGCCGTCGTCCTCCTCGACTCCTATTCTAGGTCCTCCCTTCCCTTAAGCCTTGCACTCCGTCCGACTCCATGCGGCCGCCGACCACTCCTACGACACAGAGCACACCGTCATATACGGTCATATGGGAACAAATTTTTTTCAAGAAACGTAAAAGCAAATCGACCGAGGGGAAAACAACTCTGAAATTTAGTGTCCAGGTGTAGTGAATGTTTGTGAATTTTCTTAAATTGGTCTTCAATTTTTGAGAATTTATGTTAATTTTTGCTTAAATTTTTCCTTAATTTTTGAAAAGTTTTGTGAATTTTTCTGAATTTTCCTGAATTTTGAGGTGTACAAAATCTTCAGAGTTTTTGCCCCACTCGAAATCGTCACGAGCAGTGCAGTTAGTCCACCATCGCCGAACATAAACTCTATACTCTCTCATCACCACGAAGAAAACGGGCGGCATTCAATCCATTCAACTTGTCTGTTGACCGGATTAACATGCACGAGACTCGCACATAGGCCGCACTGCCCGCACGCTGGACCGATCACGCGCGGGTCGCGGGCAATCAGACGAGCCTCATAAAAGATGTACGGCCGCGTCCCCCCGTCGTCAGTCAGATTGAAAGTTATTTCGGCGCCGCTCCCGCGCACCACCTCCCCAAGCGGGCCCTATTGAATCAGCGAGCAATTTGAATCGACAGGTCGCGGAACCTCACGGCGAAAACTTGGTGGTATACCGGCAAGTGGAGGTGAAATCGAAGATAGAGGGTTGAGCGAGACGGAGAGACGGGAGGAGAGGGAGAGGGGGAGAGAGAGAGAGAGAGAGAGAGAGAGAGAGGGAGAGAGAGAGAGAGAGAGAGAGAGAGAGAGAGAGAGAGAGAGAGAGAGAGAGAGAGAGAGAGAGGGTGGGGGGAGAGACGGATGTTTTAAGTACACTGCAGTACGAGAAAAATAAATGGACTCGCAACATGATCGACATTTTTTCAGTGCGTGTCTGCGGCGTAAATATTACTCTCTGTGTTTGCAAGCTCTGCATGAGCGCGCACACTGCGACATGAATCTGAATTAAAAAATTATATTGCTTCACTCTGGCCGATATCGCCCTGAAACGCCGCTGCTGCTGCTGCTGCGGCGGCGGCGGCGGCGGCATCCCCGCGCCTTTGTGCCGTTTTCACCCTGCCCGCCACACCCCGCCCCCACTGGCCCCACCCGCCCCACCACCGCGCCAGCCGCCACGCCCAAGCCCACCAAAGGATAAAAGAAGAACAATAGCGCACACAGGTCGGTGACACAAAAACCGACCACTGGCAGCCAAGCCCCTATCCTATCCCCTCTTTCGCACGGCCTAGCCCCCCCCCCATCTCCTTTACCCCGCAGCCCCCCCCCCCTCTCTCTCTCTCTGCCTCACTCGCACCCTTGCTCTGGCAAGAATAAAACACTCGTCATATATTTCGAGGGCAGGGGGCAAAGGGGCCAAAGTAAACCTCGGGGCGCAAAGTAAACTTTGGCAGATATGCCCAGCAGTGGCAACCCGCTTTTGCGGAGCACGTTGAGGAAGGGGAGGGGAGGGGGTGGTTGTCGACGCCTCCCTACCCCTCGACTTGTACCCCGCCCCCTCCTCACCCGACTTTCCTTTCCGCCTCCTCAGCAGCACGCCCCACCCCGCCCCGCCCCACCCCACCCCACGAACCACCGTGCCGCCGCGCCCGCCTCTCAACGTGTTGTATGCGACATTGGTTCCTCGCGTAACGCGTGGAGGGGCATAAATTACTCGCTTTTGTTGTCAGCATCTCCTAACTGATTATTTATCGCCAAAACACAAGACTGGGGGACATTAAAAAATGTTGGCTGTGTCAGCAGCAGCGCGGCGGCAGAGGGGGGTAGGCGCGCGGGCGCGTAGCGCTGGAGGCGGGGCGGGGCGGGGCGGGGCGGGGCGGGGCGTGGCGGGGCGGCTGAGCCGACGCACTTCTCGCTCGGTGGCCAAACGCAAACGCAGCCCGAAAAGGCAGAGCGCCCGCCAGCAGGGTCAGGGTGGGGATGATGCAGGCCGGCTTCGCGTCACCCTCGGTCAACGCAAACGAATATTTATGCCACCCTACTCGACAGAAGTTGGCGAAACAAACTCGAAAATAACGCAGAGGGGCTTCAAGTTGCGGCCGCGGCGGCGGGCGGGTGCGGGGGAGGTGGAGGTGGAGGTGGCAGCCGGCCCGGGGCGGGGGAGGGGAGGGCTGGGCGCCTGCTGCTGGCCGCGTCGCCCGCCCGCCGGACACGCGTGCTCGGCGGGCTTGCCTACCCTGTCAATGGCAGGCGGGAGGTGGATAATTTTTATTTCATTCGAGCAAACCAGAGAGGCACAGGGAAGGCAAAGGGGGCACGGCAGTGAGAAGAAACTGAATGAGAGAAAGAAAGGCAGGAGGAAAGAAAGAAAGAAAGGAAGAGACAGAGAAAGCAATGAGAGAGGAGAGTAGGAGATGGAACAATTCGGGCAGAACGTGCAGTGGCAGACAGGCGGGAACAAATGATGACGTGTTCCTCCCCGTGCCCTGCTGGCCCCTATACCCCCCTCCCCCTCTCTCTCTCTCTCTCTCTCTCTCTCACTCTCTCTCTCTCTCTCTCTGGCACACATCGTGTAAACTAGGCGCAATGGCCGCCGTGATGGCCCCTGCTGCACATCTCATAAACACGCCATCAGCGAGACGCCTGGGGAGGCGCCACGGCGCAGAGCGCAACGGTACACGGACACACACACACATACACACACACACACACACACACACTATACCTTGCCTTAAACCCCCTTTGTCCCTTCACCCTTTGCGGCCGTATCCTTGGCCCCGGCAGGTGCACCCAAGTGCCTGGGCTCCCCAGGGCACGTGCGCAGCAGTCTTTTTGAGAGCGTGCGTTTGTGCGAGTCGACGAGTGGAACGGTCGTCACCGCGGGCGTAAACCAACGCGACGGATGAGGCGTCCTGTGCTGCACGCTGGGCCAATTATATTTACACACTTCCCAGCTGCCTTTATAGTAGGGTTCGAGATTTATTAAGTTTTCATATGCGCTTCTTATTCTTTTTAGGCTTTGATGCGAATGAAACGAGGGGAAAACAACTCTGAATTTTAGTGCACAAATTTTTTGAGTTTTTCTGAATTATTTCCGAACTTATATTTAGTTTTTTTTTAACTTTTGCTCAGATTTTTCCGAAATCTTTTAAATTTTTTATGAATTGTGTCTGATTTTTTTCCGATTTTCTCTGACTTTTTCTGACAAGGTGTACAAAAATTTCAGAGGCTTGCTTTTTATCCGATGATAATTAAGTAAAAAAATAAAATAAATTAATGCATCATTACTTTACATTTTAAAGAATCCTTTGCCAACGACATTTTTTGCCGCGTCCCTAATCCGTTAACGTCAACAATTGTTGCAACCCTCCTTCTCGCCCTCCCCGAGAAGCGCGACACAGACGAATGGCGGAGATATTATGAAAAGTCAATGCAGCGACGACATTGATTATTTGAAAAAGTAGGCGCCTTGTCGTTTTGCGTCGTGACAGAGTGGGATCCTTATCGCACCGCACCTGCTGCAGCCAATTAGAACAGCACGGTAGCGCAAGCGGCATCAAAAAAAATTACATTGAAAAATCAGGTAATATTTAACGTCGGCTGCCAACCCCCCATAAAAAAAACCGCCTTCACGCCGTTTTTTTTTTCTTTTATTTTTTTCCTGGGATGAAAAATATTTTCCTTGTCCATTACTTTGAAGTACGCCGGTATACTTATACAAGCGGCTGACGCGGGTGGTAAAGGGAGCGCAGTGCGGGGCTTGTGGGGCGTGAGGACGACCATGAAGTGCACTCGTCTCACACCCCGGCAGCCAGTCAGTCGCGGTCCGCAGGGCGCGGCGGAGGAGAAGTGAAGGGGTCGTGCGGCTGCTTTCGGCGACAAATCGGCCGTGCATTCGAGACGAGCAGGGCAGCGAGGAGAAAATCACTGGTCATTGGTCCCGGCTGGCAGCGCGGCGGTTGTTGGAGAGAGAGAGAGAGAGAGAGAGAGAGAGAGAGAGAGAGAGAGAGAGAGAGAGAGAGAGAGAGAGAGAGAGAGAGAGAGAGAGAGAGAGGTCGGGGAGGCCACCCTAAACTATTTCTCCCCTCGCCCGACCGCACCGCCGTCGCCGCCTCGGTGCTAGCGGGACGCGGCGGTGCGTTGCGTTGCGGGGCGCGTCCGGGCGGGGCGGGGCGGGGTGGGGCGGGGCGGGGCGGGGCGGGGCGGGCTGGAGCCGAGTGGGAGCGGGGGCGGGCGGCGAAAGCAGTCTAGCGATTTCCGCATCGGGGATCGGCGAGCAGTCCGCGCTATCTACTGCTCCATTGAAATATATTGGGGCGTGGCCGCCGCGCCGGGCCGTTGTGGGGTGCAGCGCCCGCCCAGGGCCCGGGGGAGGACAACACCGCCGCCACCGCGCTCAGGGCCGCAACGAGCCCGGAAATAATGGGGCAGGTCACCACGGGCGCGTGTATCGCTTTTAACTTTTCAGTCGAGCAGCAGCGGCAGGGTGCGCGGGCGGGGTACATGCGGCTTGGGTGCGAAGGGGCGGGACAGGGCGTGGCGGGTGCGAGCAGTACCAGTCGGCGGCGGAGGTGGTGGTCCCAGGTTCCATCTGCACTTTGACTACACTACACGGCGGCTCTGCGATACGTCGCTATTTCTCCCCCCCCTCCCCCCCCTCCCGTCGCCCCCCTTCCTGTTCGTCACCGCAAGCTCTTTGCACGGCGATTGAGGTAGGGCGCGGTGCGGTGGAGCAAGAGGGGGGGGAGAGGGGGAGAGGGGGAGGTAGAGGAGAGCAAAGCAACCCACCCTACCTTTGAGTACCCGGGCCGAGAGCGGGAGCACCTTCCCCCCCTTACGCCGCGACAGTATTCCGCATCTCCCCTAGTGCTGTTTGTCTCTCGCCCTATTTGTCTCCTATCCCACCCACCCCATCTCTCTCTCTCTCTCTCTCTCTCTCTCTCTCTCTCTCTGCTACTCTTTTGTTTGTGTCGATGCTCCCCGCCGCGCGGTACCGCCGCTCTATTCTCGATCGGCCCGGAGCCTTCCCTTCCATCTATACACGCCCCGCAGCCCGGCCCAGCGCATTCCCTCTCCTTTACAAAGTGGTCAATGGAGCCGGGGACGCGAGGAACGGGGGCGCCTCGCCTCGCCCCGCCCCGCCCCGCCCCGCAGCGTGAACGACTTGTGGATCCCCATCCATCACTAGCGCGCATGGCCGGTCACAAGACTGTCCGGATGCTCCTTTGAGGTGTGCGACGCCCGACACGTCCGGCCGAGCGGCGCCGTCGAGTATGAGAAACTCGCGCGGGCGAAGAAGGGGAAGCGGATCTCACGGATCAAGGCCCCGCCCCCGTGAGGCCCCCGTCAGGCCATGTAACGCAAATGGACCGTGTGGACACCGTTCTCACGCCTAACTATAGTTACAAACCCGCACATCCGCGACGCGCAGGAACCATTCACGCATACGCATACTCTTCCACTTCTCGAAAAAGCTTTCTTTTTTCTTCTTTTTTCGATAGAACAAAAATGAATGAATGAATGAATGAATGAATGAATGAATGAATGAATGAATGAATGAATGAATGAATGAATGAATTATTGTATCATACCACTGTGAAAAATTTCTTTGTAGATTTACTGTTATTTTGTAAATGTCGACTAACGAAAAATGTTGTAAACTTTCAACAGCTCTTATTTGCTTGTATTTGCACGTTGATAGTCGTTGTCGTTGGTGCTTTTAATTTTAGGATTCGTGATATTTTACAACTCACTGTGAAAAATGGTCGTAGGTTTACGGGAAAATTTTCCACAAAGTGATGGAGTTGTAAAATTACGATCACTTACCGTAAAATTACAAGCAGTACCTATCGAAATTCAATTACTAGCGTAATTGTCGTAAATTTACAACATTTTTCGTAAGGAGTAATTTACAAAATAAATCGTAAATCTACGAGCATATTTTTAACAGTGCTTCACTTCGTGGAAAATTTTCCCGTAAACCTACGACTATTTTTCACAGTGACAGTCGCTAAGTTAACGCCGGTCTTCTAAAACGACGGCCTAAAAATCAAAATGTTTCTCAACTCGTCTTCCCCATTTTTCCCCCTTCCCTTACCTCTGACCCACCCGCTCATCGTCCACAACCCGCGCGAAGAAAGACAATCATCTCCAAACATTAGCTCCGCCAACACCTCCCCGCCCGGCCCGGCCCGGCCCGGCCCGGCCAGCCCATCGGGCTGCGCTCACCGCTGATATCTTACTGGACCGCAAATAGTAAATGACCAACCATTACTCACCCCCTCCCCCATGGCGCGCGCACCTTATTTCTCTGCCCCTCCCTCCCTCCGCCACAGGACCAACCGCGTCTCTCTGAGATCGCCGGGCCGGGCCGGGCGGCGCCAACATCCTTCCACAAAGTACTCTACAAATGTTATTTTTCTCTCACCACGTAGTATATTTCTTTTCCCTTTTTTTACCCTTCCGCCTCAAATTGATGACTTCATATCGACGCGGTCCACGGCCCTCACAGCCCTGGGCCACTGCCACTGAGAGGAGACCCTCCCATGTTTACGCCAAAAGCGTCATTTTAAGAAGGAGGAAAAAATTCAAAATGTTTTAAAAACTATTTTTGTACTCTGTTTCTTTTCGTTTGTGCTCCACTCACGAAATTACACACAACAAAGAAGATTGACAGAAGTCCGCGCCTGCGTGAAAGAGGTTCGTTAGAATTTGCTGTTCAAAGCAAGGGAATGAGGGTGGAGACAATAATGGAGAGGGATGAGCACCAATACGCCAACGCACAAACAAATTGAAAACGCTGCCTAGCAAGCTCACCGAGAAACTAATGATGAGAAATACCTAGCGCGAGATACGATACGCAAAGACAAACGAAGACGATACAGATGATCAAAGAGAAGGGAGGGAGGGAGGGGGGGAGGGAGGGAGGGAGGGAGGGAGGGAGGGAGGGGAGAGAGAGAAGAGAGAGAGAGAGAGAGAGAGAGAGAGAGAGAGAGAGAGAGAGATGATTTGATTTGGATAGGGGACAAAAAGGGCTAGACCCCGCAAAGCACATACATAAAGAGAGAGAGAGAGAGAGAGAGAGAGAGAGAGAGAGAGAGAGAGAGAGAGAGAGAGAATAATAGCGAGAGTAAAGGAGAGAATGAGAGAGATGAGAGAATGAGAGGGAGCGAGAGAATGAGCGCGAGAGTAATGGAGAGAATGAGAGGGATACACGCGGGACTGCAGTGGCTAGCTCCGCTCGCCGCGCGATGTGACCACCAACAGCAGAGTCCACGACGGGACGGGGCAGGACACGGGCGTTACACGGTGTAACCTATCGATATATATTCTGCTTTTCACGCCCGAGTTGATCCGAAACCGATTCGCCACTCAAGCGGAGAGACGGTGAGGGGCGGCGAGGGGGTGCTAAGGTGTGGGGGGGGGTGTTCGAGTTGAGGTGGCGGGGCGGAGCGGGGTAGGGATACACAGTCCTGGAGGATTTACATGATGTACGAAACCACACCATCGCGTTGGAGGCATTGCCACTGCCACCTCCACACGCACGCGCACACACACACCCACTTACGGCTCCTCGGGTTCACCCGGGTGACTGCACATCCTTACTGCTCCTCTGCAGAGTGTAAGAAAGGCGAAAGAGGGAGGATAACAGAGAGATAGAGCAGAAATGGTCCTCGGAACGATGGAGAGAGAGTGAGAGATAGAGAGAAAGGAAGATGGAACACACAGGACTTTTGTCCGCGTGCTCAGTCTTCGTCTCTCTCTCTCTCTCTCTCTCTCTCTCTCTCTCTCTCTCTCTCTCTCTCTCGCTCTCTCTCTCTCTCTCTCGCTCTACTCGCTGCCGCCCCGGACGGGCGGGACAGAGGTGCGTTACGGTTGTAAACGACCCATAAACAGGAGAGAGAAGGCGGCAGGAAGAGGAGGACGGGCACGGCACGGCACGGCACGGCACGGCACGGCACGGCACACAGGTACCCGCCGCGCAGCGCACTCTGTGATGCAATGACTGATGCAAATGCCTGCGCTTTGGCTCCAAATGAGGCGCAACTGCCCCCACCACCCACTCCCCACTCCCTAGCCCCCATACGTCTGCCTGTATGTCCGCCGTGACCATGTACCACGTCCGCAACGAGTAAACTCCTGCACCCATTCAGACATTCACGCATGCAGACACTGTAACTTAAAAGGACACACATTTGTGTACTTTTGTGGCGACATATCGAAAAAGGAAACTTCCCCGAATTGTGACCCTGTTTCAGGGCGACACATGCCGTGTGACCATTTTTTCGGCGACAATTTTGTGACACGGTGCTCAACACTACTTACAATCGGTATTGTAGCTGCGTGAAAGCCAGGAGAGAAGCCGAGAATGACGAGTTGACAGCAACTGTCGTAATTGCAATTTTGTTGTTTTACAATTGGACATCGTAACATTCCGTTAATATAATAGTCGCGGGACATAATTTACCGCGAATACTGGAGACATTTCTTTCAGTGCCGCGTGGGCGCTAGATTGCGCATGTATCCATCATTCCCGCAAAAGCGTTGCAAAACCACACGCGTGACCACAAACACAAACACACTCATACACACACATGTGCGCACACTTTTCTATCTCTCTCTCACATTTCCGCGGCCGGGTCGTCGGGCCGCCAGCGCGGAGCCCTGTTCTACATCTCGCTGCTGCTGCCGGAGTTTATCACGGCGTAGGCCGCCCCGCCCCGCACCATCGCACCATGTGATCCCCACTAACCTGCCCCCCACTGCCCCGCGCCCCCAGCACGCGGTCCCTTGTCCAAGACCGCCCGCGCGGCCCGCGCCTTCCACAAATCTCAATCGGATTCCGAGCTTACGAATGGTCCGTGGGCTGCTGTGCCGGGGGCTTGGGTCGGGCGCCGGGCTCTGGCCGGCCGCGTGGGCTGATCGTATAGGCTGCCTGCCCCCCCCCCTCCCCCCCCAGCAGGGCCGATCTGTCTCGGGCTAATCTGCCTGACTTCACCGCTGCCAAGCGGCACAGAGCGAATGGTCCCTAGGACAACATGACGAGACGGAAAAGGGGCACGGTCACAATGGTGAGGGAGGTCGGGCCTCAGGCGAATGGGCGCCAACAAACAACAACAAAAATCAGTCGCGTTGCAGCAGAGAAGCCAACAGCAAAGAGTATTGGCTCGTTTTAATTGCTAGCCTCTCGATCCGAATCCACGACCACGAGTGCTGCAGATTTTTGTAAAGAAAATTGGGAGAGAGAACATAGAGGGGGAAGTAGTAATTATCAGGTATTATCAGTAATATCAGGGTAATATAAGGGTAATTTTGTAATATTCTAGGTAATACAGTCAAATGCCCTAATTTCGGACTTGTGCCCTAATTTCGGACAATTTGCAGAGAAGTGCTTATTTCAACCTATCTCGGTCACCTTTTGAGATATTCAAAATCCGGAAACGGCATCGTAGAGTTTGCAGAATAGAGTACCATATTTCGTCAAGTCGGTTGAAGTACCTTTAAAGTTTTACAGCACACAGGAATTTAAAGTTAAAAAAAAGCATATAGAACAAAATTGCTGTTGTGAAATAAGCTCCCCCAAAAACCGGGGCTCATGTAGGTGTGTGCTGCCCCATGGGTGGTCCTTTAACGAATGAATGTATGGTATTTTGGCTACAGAACTACGTAAAAATGTATTTTGTAAGTCAAACCGTTTTTTGGTACGGGACGATTTTTGAAAGTGCTACAATTTCGGACACTTTTTCTTATGGGCAAAATACATGGAGATTTTTAGAGTGTGTCCTACAGAAATTTTATGAAAATGTTTTTTGTTGCAAATGTAATTTTAAACAAGATTTGTTTTATAGTTTCCAACGATATCTCTGCTAGTTTAGGAGAAATAGTGTGCTGAAGTTGTTTCCTTTGTAGGGCTATAGACGGCTATAGAGCCTAAACTAGTACAGATATCGTTGCAGACCATAAAGACAAAATTACTTAAAATTAAATTTACAACGAAAAACGTTTCCATAAAATTTCCTTCTACAGCGAAACTAGCCATTTAGAGCACGTGTCCGAAGTTAGGGCACTTTCGTCCCTAATTTCGGACACTCTCTCGAGGGCTGCTGTAGCTACACACATTTAGATAGAAATTCGGCATGGGTGTCATCCGACGTGTCCGGAGCCATAGCATTTCCAATCGCAACAGATTTTTGATATGTTATCATGCCTACACGTAAGAAAGGAAAAACCGCTAAATTCGTCCGAAATTAGGGCATTTGACTGTATGGGTAATATTGATGTAATATTGATGTAATATTAGCAAAAACATGGGTAATATTGATGTAATATGAAGGTAATATCGGTAATATTGATCTATCGGGGTAATATCAGTTTCGTGTACGAAGGAAATATCAGAGTTGACGACCACTTGGATTTAAACTGAATTGGAGGGGGAGGGGGAGCATGCATCTAGGGCAAAAGCTCGGAGGGAAAGGGGGAGTAGAGCGGGATAGCAGTACAGAAGAGGTAGGGGTGAAGGGCTAGGAATGGGTTAGTGTTGAGGATCTGGGGTGGGGAACTGGTTGAGGTCGTCTCTGCAGGGGCGCGCACGCAGTGTTGGGGGAAGGTAAGTGTTGGGACAAGGAAGGCCGGGCCGGGCAGAGGGCGGCAGGGTGGGGCGGGGCGGGGCGGGGTGGGGCGGGGTGGGGCGGGGCGGGGAACTACGGGGTGGGGCGGGGCGGACGGGGTTTGCAGGCCCAGGCAGGGGATGTGATACGGGCCGCTCTTGCCGCCGCCCCGACCCGGCCGCCCCGCGCCAGTCCCTACAGAGCCATTCATATCGAGGGCCGTGAGCTATGGACGCGAGGCCCTTGCAAGACGGGGTTGAGAAGAGAGAGAGAGAGAAGGGGGGAGGGGGAAGCGCTGGTTGGCCGGGCTTACTTGTGCGGTGCGGCAGCATCCCCCTTCCCCCTCCCCAAGCCTCTCCCACTTCTTCTAGCTGCTCCCGTACGGAAACGACCCGGACGCCACCTCCTAAAACGTGCCGGATGGAAGATTTACTCGGGAAAACGTTTTCGCTACGTGTGCGCCACTTTCGGTCCGAGCGAGCGTTCGCGCGCGGCCTGGGCCAGGGTGGCCGTGGCCGTGGCCCGGGCCGTGGCCTGGGCCGTGGCCGGGGTCGAGTCTGGGAGGTGCGCGCGCGTGGGGAGGCCGGGCGTGAGACCAGCGGGGCCAGGGTTGGGGGAGGGGAGGGCGGTGTCACTTTGAAATATCATTTAAAAAATCAAAGAAGGTAAAAAAAATCAAAATAAAACCAATAGGGAAAAATACAGGAAAATCCAAATAATCCGAAAAAAAAAATATTGAAAAATTCAGAAATGGGGGTAAGAGATCAAAATTTCTCAAAAAGTGACAGTAATTTTCCTTAATGAAATAAAAAAATGGTAAATAAATCATTGTACACATTTTGTATGAATGATTCCCTCTAGGCCAGGACCACAGCAGCACCCGACTCTCCCTAGTCCCTACGTTGGTCGAGTGTTCGAACCTCACACCTCACACACCCGCGACACTCTTTCCTGTCGTCCTTGCAACAACTTGGGAGTAAGAAATAAAAAATGGCATTCGTCTTGCTCCTCCGCAAACGCACACTTTCGCGCGCGCTTTCAACCAAACTATGTGGTCCTCAACCCTCGTGAAAAAGGCGGTGGGAAAAAAAAATCGCAAGCGGCGGACTTCGGCAGCGTGGGTGCGGTTACACAAAACAGGCCGCCCTCCTCGCCGTGTTGAAGTGCTAGCGCTATGCAAACTTATGTCGCTCAGGGAAAAGTTGGTGGGGCGCGCCGAGCACACTCTGGACCCTCCACTCTGCCGGGCCGGGCCGCGCGCGCGCATGTTTCACGCGATCCTTCACTTTTGAAGGGTGACGGACGAGGCGGACGGGGGCCGGGCCGGGCCGCGCCGAGGCGCGCCAGCCCCTAAACCCTTCCCCTCACCCAAACCACCTTCTGACGCACTCTTTTTTTCTCGCTACCCCCGGAGCCCTATAGCTTTCGTTCACCCCCACCCCCTAAAGCGAGAAGCCGTGTTTCTGCACTTATCGCTTTCCTCCGCCACCCGCCTGGCTGCCTCCCTGCTTGTTTAGGGCCGAACGGACGCGGCCAACGGCGGACAAAACGGCGCTCAAAATGACCGCAAAGACACGGCCGCGCGAGGCCCGCGCCCAGGCCCGTGGCTCTTCCGCAAAAACAAAACAGTACCGAATAAAAAACGTTTGATCCTTCCTACTGATGAACGCTGAAAATTCTTTTTGTTTAGGCGGAAAAACATATATGCGAGGATTGAAATAATAATAATAAAAAAAAATGCACTGCCATGCTGTTACACGGACGCAAAAGATCCAACATCCGCGCCAAAGTTTTTAATCTTTGTACGCAATCAATAATAACGCATTTAATTACTGCTCGGGCGCGCGGGGTAGTGGCGAGGAGTGGCCGCGGCAGGGTGGTCGGACTGTCCCGGCCCGGCCCGGCCTCGGCCTGGCCCGTGGCACTGGCCTCTAATCGCAAAGGGAATCAGTGATCAGTGGCTCCGAACTGAACGCAGCAGCTTTGTGCGCATTAGGCCGTTACGGCTCTGCCAGGGCGTTCCCACCTACCCCGCCTCACCCGGTCTCACCCCGCCCCACCCCACCCCACCCAGCCGGCAGTACCCGGCCTCCCCAGCAGCACCGCCTCTGCCCCTCCGCCCAGGGGAGTGCAGCCGCGAGCTTCTCAACACCCACCCGGCTTTATGTATGCGGGACGGACAGTCAAAAAACTACCAAGAGGGAAGTTTGTGCAAGAACAAAAATAAAATAAAAATAAAAATAATAATAAAAAAGAGGCAGGAAAAAAAAACATCCCTGATGCAGGGGCCCTGGGCCCCTGGGCGGGCTGGTCCGACGAGAAAAATACCCCAAGGCAAAACGAATAAGCGCGACGACACGAGTCGACAGTGGTGCACGCGAAACGTCCCGACCCAATCCACCTGAAGCGCAGCAAGCCGGCGGCGGAATGCGCGCAGGGACGCGGAAAGCGGCGCAGAGGCTACGCGAAAACACCTCGCGGCTAAACGAAGCATAAAACGGGATACTGAGCGGTAAGAGAGAAGGCCAATGAAAAAAAAAAATTCTATTCAGAATTGATAATGAAAGCAGATGATACAATTAATTCAGAGCAATATTTATATTGAGTCAATCGAAATTTCCTATTACATTTGGAAATGTTTTGCTCGTTACTTATTTTTTGTTAAGGTTTTAGAACTTGCTGGTTTCTGAAGGTATCAAATTTGCGGGCGGAAGACACAATCCCCGCTGTCCTCTGTTTGACAGTACAAGCCAGCTGATACATTTACCTTCAATTTTATAATGGTCATTCAAGTTAAGGCTATCTAGAAATGAATGTAATGTAAAATCTGATAAAAACGGGTGCTTTCTAAATGGCTGAGACGGGCTGGCGAGGGGGAAATAACTCTAAAATTTTCGTACACCTCGTATAATTAATTAAAAAATTCAGCAAATGAAGACAATTTTGAAAAAAAAATCAAAGATTTTTAAAAAGATCAAGAGTTTACAAAACTCTAAGAAAAAACAGGAAAATTTACAAGACATTTGAGAAATTTCAAAAAAAAAAAATTGCAATTTTTTTTAAACAACAAAATTTGAATTCTGAGTTGTTTCCCTCTCTCAGGCTGGTCATTCAGTACCAGTAGGGACGGACTGGCCCGGCGCACAGTGGGCCGTTAGGCTCGAAAAGGACTAGCTGTGGGACGGTCCCACCGGCGTCCCTGATGGAGCAACAAGATGAGCCCAGGGAAGCCGCCAGAGGGGGTCGGAGGGGAGGGGGTCGGAGGGGAAGGGGTGTTCGTCGTCGCTGGGCTTGAAAAACAGCAAGAAGGGGAAAGGGGGAGGGGGTAAAGGGAGGGAAAAGGGGGGGGGGAGGTGAGGGCGCCCGTTGTTTGTCTCAATCCCACGGGCAGGATGACAGAAGTCCAGGGGGCGGCCGCGTACGTGCGGGGCCTGCTAGGCACGGACTCCCCCCCCCCCTTTTCCTTTCCCCCGGCCCCCCACGCCATGCCCCCTAGCCTCCTCCCACACCGACAGCCTCCGCTGCAGGCCAGGCAGGCTGCCTTACACATGATGAGGGACGTTTCACCCTCTATTTGCCATTGAGACGGCTGCGTGCCCCCCGAGCGCTGTGATGCACTAGGGTAATGGGGTGGCGGCGTAGACGGGCAGGGCCCGAACTGTGTAAAGAACGTACCCACCTACCTAAACAAGAAATGTCCTCGCACAAGAGTACCCACCCATGTGAGGCAGGAGGTATAGGCCTACATATGTCCCGCGGGACAAAACCCATACCTACCACAGGTCCAGGGGAGAGGTGGAAACAACTCTGAAATTGTTGTACACCTCGTAATTCAGGAAAATTCAGAAAAAAAATGCAGGAAAAACCCAGGAAAATTCAATAACATGTCACAAAAATTCACAAAATTTGTATACCAAAATTCAGAGTTGTTTGCCCAGGGGTCTATATCCGTCCCAGAAAAAAAATTAAGAACCCACCTCCACCCAACCTAACACTGGTAGAACAAAAGGCGTAACTGTTTCCTTAAATGAAGCGCACAGTTACGCTTTACGAGGTTACGCTTGAAATTAAGCGTGTAGAAGAGAAAATTCTTCCACACACACACACACAGTGCAGTAGGACGAATAGGAGCGGATCCAAAGGTACGATCGTCCGACTTCACCGGAAACGGGCCGGACCGACAGACCACAGGAAAGTGGAGTCGGATATCAAAAGTTTGACGCAGAAATGCGCCCGCGGCGCGGCACGACGCGGCGAGGTTGCGTTGCGCCCGGCCGAGGGCCGAAGGGAGGGGTTAAACAACTTCTCATTAAAACAAAACAAGCTCCGCGCGCAGCAGTCTCGCTCTCTCTCCCTCTCTCTCCCCCCTCGCTGCGCCTCTCCGCTCGCCCCTGGGACAGCGCGCGGCGCGGGGCGGAGGGATCCGCTCGAAGGTATCAATTACCCCTCCTAGAAAACTTTTCCCATTTTGGAGTGAGTTTCCCTGCTTCCCGCGCGGCGGCGCCACCCCCGCCGCGGGCGCAGACCTGCCAGGTGCTGACCTCACGTGCGCATCTATCTATCTATCTATCTATCTATCTATCTATCTATCTATGTGTCTATCTATCTATTTGTCTGTCTCTATGTGTTTATCTATTCCGGTTCATCTGGGCCTTGCGGTCTCACTCATGTCGTGTTGGTGACATTAATACTATCGCTAATTTATCACAGGGTTTCCAGCCGATGCGCGCCGCGCCTGCTTTGTGCGCCTGATAACGCGAGGGCGAGGCACAGCGTTGCGCTCCAGGGCGCCCGGGGCCGGGCCGGGCAACAACTACGTACATGCGACCGCGCCAAAAATATCTACCACCTTGCACGCGCTAAGCCACAGCACCGTGCCCACGACACTCAACCAGACAAGTACAAAGTCACGCCCATGACGGCCTGACACATTGCACGGCATCTGATAGAGACGCAAACTCAACATTTTAGTAGACGTCGCTTGTAATACTTTACCAAAAAATATAGCCCGCGGACGGACGGTCCACCAGGAACACCCGAATATACGAATTTCCGACTGCCATCGACGAAACGACCGCGTTTATTCATCCCTCTCACCTAAAACAGAAGAAGAAAAAAAAAACAAGGTGTTACAAACGGTCAAAAACAAAACACAGCAACGAAAAAGTGGAAACAACTCTGAATTTCGGTGCAAATTTTGTGAATACTCCTGGACTTTCCTGATTATTTCTAAATTTTCCCGAGTTTACTCATAATTTTTCTAGATTTTCTTGAATTTTGTTGATTTTATTCTGATTTTTTAAATAAATTACGTGATATACAATAAAATTTAGAGTTGTTTTCGCCTCAAATATTTTTTAAAAAAAATAAACAAATAACAATACCATTCGCCGCCACCAGCGAGCGCTTTTATTACAATAATGCTCCAGTGGCTCACAAGAGGAACGGGGGGAGAAGCAGCCCACCAGGAATGATTGAGATGATGAAACAATTCGCTCCGCTCCACGGTCTGGTTCAGCAGCAGCGCCTCCGCGGTGCTCCACGGCCGCGCCAGCAGCTACTGCAGCTAGCTACATTCCACGTGGCTGAGGCGAAATTCAGCGTTACGCATTTCGCGAGCAGCGCGAGAAGAGGGGGAGGGGGGAGGGGGGGTGGGAGGGGTGACCAGTGTGGCCCTAATAACACCCGCTGCCCCCTACCCCCCAACCCCCCCGCGCGCTTCACAGCTAGAGCGGCCATCTCTCCCGCGCAGCGCCCCGCCACCTCCACGCATCTAGCAGTTCCCTCCCCGTTAGGTGCTATCACTCCAGAGATACCCCACGTTCCAGAGATTCTACTCGTCGTCGTGAGGCGGAGAGCAACGTCGGCGCGGTGCGGCGGGGGAAGCGGAAGAGGGAGCGAGAGGACGGGGAGAGGAGGAGGATGAGGAAGACGAGGAGGAGGATGAGGAAGACGAGGAGGAGGAGGAGGAGGAGGAGGAGGAGGAGGAGGAGGAGGAGGAGGAGGAGGAGGAGGAGGAGGAGGAGGAGGATGAGGACGAGGAGGACGAGGAGGATGAGAAGAAGGAGAAGGAGGAGGAGGAGGAGGAAGACGAGAAGGAGGAGGAAGACGAGGAGGAGAAGGAGAAGGAGGAAGACGAGGAGGAAGACGAGGAGGAGGAAGACGAGGAGGAAGACGAGGAGGAGGAGGGTGCCGAGGACGACATGTCCCGCAGTGCCGTGATATGACGGCCGGAGCGGACCACGACCGCGCTTCAGGCGGAGCGCGGAGATAGCTGCTGCTAAGCGAACCTCGCCGTCCCACAACGACCACTTCTACAGCCGGAGAGCAAACGCCGAGCAGCGTGAAGCGGTCTTGAGAGGGGTAAAAAAGAAAAGTAATGAAAAGGGACAAAAAAACTGTGCACAAACACCAAGTACGGTGAATATTGCGAAAGGAAATTAACGTAACACTGCTTGTGCTGACCGTGTGTAAGCTTGAAAATGCTCGAGCCTGGGAGAGGGGGGAGGGGGAGAGGAGAGAGAGAGAGAGAGAGAGAGGAGAGAGGAGAGAGAGAGAGGGAGAGGGGGATGGAGAGAGGCGGGACTCATTCGCAAGGCAACTAATCCCTGGTAGCGGCAGGGCAGACCCCTAGCCATGCTCTCCCACTGTGCAGTATAATGAGTACAAACTCTCGGTCGTGTTCACCTACTTTTTTGATGAGTTTACCAGCAGTAGTGCGCGGCTCTGACCACCTGTTGGCCAGGCGAGGGCGGTGGGGGCGGCGCGGGGACGGCGCGGGGCCCCTTCTTCTGGACCCAATACAGTCTACATCGCTCTTTGCAGTGCGCCACGCACTCGTACGAGTCCGCCCGGAGGAATACTACATTTAATTCTAGTCTTTTTGGAGACCATTCTGGAGTAATGGTTGTTTCCCCCGCAGACTTATTTGCAAAGCACCTCACACACTAAACTTTCCACAAAGAAAGTAAAATCCTGTAAAATCCTCACGAAGTAAATTCTTCGTAGCGTTGAGAAGAATTTGGCTGTGTCGTTATATGCTTTTGCAATACGAAGCATTTTCTTTCGCAAGCCCTGCCTTACGAATAAATTTGTTTGTACACTACGAAGAAAATGCTTCGTAATACGAAGCAGCTGAATGCTTCGCACCTTACGACGCTCACGAACAATTTTCTTTGCAAGGATTTATCAGAGTAGAAGACAAAGAATTCTGTGCAACCGTGATACACAATAAATTTTCTTGTATCACAAAAAGTTTTTCTTTGTACTAACAGGAATTTTCTTAGTATTACAAAGATTTTTCTATGTATTACGGTTGCACAGATCTCTTTGTAATCCAAGGAATTTTCTTAAAGCTGAGAGTGTACATCAGGAAAAAGACATTAAAAAAAAAAACAACAATATGCATACACATTTAAAAATAAGGAGTAAGTAGCCTCTACAGCAAAGCAGGCGTTCCACCACGCTTTCAATACAGAGTCCTCCTAACACGCCTCCCCCTGCTCTGCCGTGCTCCGCGAAACGCAAGCGTCTTGGAGGCTCCAGCTCAACAGATAGTTTATCTTTCTCATTACAGGGCAACAGGCGCATGCTCCTGGGCGGGCCTCTCCCCGTGCCCACGCCCCCTCCCCTCTCTCACTCCCCTTAATCACTTCTGCTACCAGCCTGTTTGCACTGCACTAGCTGCACAAAGTTGCAAGGCACACGGGCTGCGCGCGACGCTCACAAGCTACGCATTATTCAATTCCTTTAAATAGCTTTAAATCGCCCCCCAAGTTGCAGTTTTCTTCTTTATTTTATTTACCGGGTGGTACCCCATCCCTTGCAGCGCTTCACCTGAGGAGGTCAGAGGGGGCAGAGGGAGAGAGGCGCGCGGGAGGTGGCGGCAGAGAGGCGATCTCTTTAACGGCCGGCCGGGCGCTGCAGCGGGGGTTGTATGGTTGCAGTTTAATGCGGGCTCCGGGGCAGGGGATGCGCGCGCAGGCTCGGCGGGGGAGAGAGAAGAGACGAGCCGCCGCCAGCGCGGAGAGAAAAAGAAGAGGAGAAAGGGAGAGCGGAGCGTCCGCGCACAGCTGACCGCTCTACGCGCCGCTTTGTGAGCGCGCACAACGGCCGCCCATTGCCGGGGCGAGGTGAGCAAGGTGAAGCGGGGGAAAAGCAGCTCTGAAATCTTTGTGCCCCTCGTAATTCAGAAAATTTCAGAATTTTTAAAATTAAAATCATAAAAATTCAGGAAAAAAGATAAGGAAATTTTAGAAAAATTAGGTGAAATTCAAGTAAAGATTTAAGAAAAATTCTATAAAGATTCACGTAAATTCGTAAAAATTCACAAAATGTGAACACCAAAATTCAGGATTGTTTTCCCCTAGGGATGAAGCCCACTTCCACCCGCAACGCCTCCTTCGCGCCGTATTATTCCCCCTTCTGTCTGCCACGCGCGTTCGCGCCGTTTTCTCGTTCTGGTTTCCGGTGCGCGACGGTCCGAGGCGGAAGTGGAGGCGGAGGTCGCGCGACCAGTCTATGGGCCGCGCGGTGTCATCCAGAAGGCGTCAACGACGTCATTATTTGACCGCGCGCAGCAGGAAAGCAGCGACGGCACTGCCTGGAGATGAGCAGGTGAAAGAGAAAACGGAAAATTAAAGAAAGAACAGATGGAAAGCGAGAGAGGAGAGGGAGGAGAGAAAGAGCGCGGTGCTGCGCACCGTAAAATGCTCGCAAACTAAATGCTTTGCAGCCTTGCGAAGAATTTTTGACATTCGTACGAAGAGGAATTTGCTCTACTGTAAGCCACTAGAATCTTTACAAACTGTTTGAATTGCAAAGAAATAGTTCGTAAGGCTTACGAAGAATTAATTCGTAATACAAAGCTTCGGAATAATTATTCTTTGCTGCTTGCAAAGAAAATAACACGAACCAATTCTTTGCAAGCATCGGGCAGTGCGGGGGCGGGGGAGGGAGGGAAGGGCGCACCCTCTGCAGTCTCTAACGCCCAAGTCGCGAAACAAACACGGAAGCAGAAGAGGGGAGAGGGGGGTGGTGGGGCTGCAGGCGGGATAGCAGGAGTTGGCGGCATGATGTAAACCACCGGCCCCGGCAGGCGGGGATAAAAAGCGCAGGATGGCAAAGCGGCACGGGGGGGAGGGGGGGGGGAGGAGAGAAGGTGGCGACTACCGTAGGGGAGAGGATAATGATGGCGGCCTCTTTCAATGACGCGGCGCAGAGCAGCACCGCGCCGTTTGTTGATCTGGCCTGGCGCTCCACGGCGAGTCGGCTACTGACGGCGTCGCGTCGCGGTCGTGTCTCCTTGTCGTCGAGCGCCATTCATCTGGACGACTGTTTGTTATTTGCGCCGCTTTGCCTTTTCGGTGCTGCGGGGCGGCGGCGGCGAGCGGAGCGGCAGACGGGTCGCTTATATATAGCAGGGGGGCGGTCGAGGGGGAGAAACAACTCCGAATTTTGGTGTGCGCATTTTGTTAAGTTTCGTTAATTTTTACAGAAATTTTGTGAACTTTCACTTGCATTTGACCTATATATTTGTAAACTTTCCGTATTTTCCCGAATTTTGAAGAATTTTACTGAAAATTTTGTGAGCTTTTCTAAAAAAAAAAAAAGCCATCTAAATTTTTCTGATTTTTTGTAATTTCTTCTGAATTTTCCTGTCACGAGGTGTACACAAATATCAGAGTTGTTTCCTCGTCGGGGTCGGTCGCGTGGCGGCGTGGAGCAGAGAGGCATCTGAGCGTCGCATGAACAAATCATGGAGACGTCCTTACTGAAACGCATCGAACCGGGTAGATAAATGGGCCTACGATACGGTTTCTCCTCGTATGGGAGATGTAGAAGATGATTCTCGGAGGCAATAACAAGATGACAGCAGGGTGAGGATCACAGCCGCGACGGCCACGCTAGGCTAGCGCTGCTCTCCGAAATGTCACGCGAATCGAGCGCCCGGCACGGACCTCGGGGACGAGGATATTCCTTTGAGTAAAGCCAAGGACGTTGATTGGTCGGAGAAGAAGAAGAAAACTGTCAAAAGAGCCCGCGGGGTAGGGCGGGACGCTGCGGGGCAGGGTGGGGCGGGGAGGAGCGGGGCTGGGAGGGGTGAGGGGTATGGCTCGTGCCGATGAAACGAATGACGAGACTTATAGACTGAGGAGGAGCCCCCAAGTTTATGACAAGGCAGCTCATCAGGTGATTCCTAATTCTCTCTTACTTTCCGTCTCTCTCTCTCTCTCTCTCTCTCTCTCTCTCTCTCTCTCTCTCTCTCTCTCTCACTCTCTCAATCCCTCAGCGACGCTCAGACCACAGTGGGGTCTGGCGTGTCGCGGCGCCGTGGCGGGATGGAGAGGAAGAAGTCTGCCGAGGGGCAGGGGCGGGGCGGGGGAGGGGCAGGGAGTGTGGGGTGCGGTCAGAAAGGGTGCGGAGCGAGGGGGGATGATAGTTCCACTGACGAATGCGAGGAAAACTTTTCGACTAAACTTGAGAAGCAAAAGATAAAATCTCGATTTCCGGAGCGCTGCGCAGAGCTTGCCACTGACGGGCGCCCCGACTCTCTCCCCCCGTAGCGCCAGGGCACGGAATGAGTCCGCCGCGCCGCCGCGCGAGCAGGCGCCCCCCTGTATCGCCCGAGGAGCCTGAACCAAACGGTCCCCATCAACAATTTATTTCATTTTATTCGTCTCCTTCTGCTGCGATGGGCTCCGCTAGAGGCGTGCACAAAATATGGCAGGGGCATCACCGGCCGCTGACAGGATGTCGAATGCAGCAGGGCGCCTGAGGTGGAAACAATTCTGAGTATTAATGCGCAAATTTTGTGAATTTTTATGAAACTTTTGCTTGAATTTTACCTTACTTTTTTTTGTGATGTTTTCTGCATTTCCCCGAAATTTTCTGAATTACGAGGTTACAAAAGATTCAGAGAGTAGTTTCCCCCTCGGGTGCGACCCGCCCGGCTCGGCCCGCGTCGCGGTCATAATGACCCATTCTAAAGTCCGCAAGTTCCCCCGGCGGAGAACGTATACGACAGCAAGGTTCTTCAATAATTCCCTGTGTGCTTCGTCGCTGTGCTGCATCTGATCGCCTTCCCTTTCTCTCATTGCTCTTCGCGCAGACCCGGTCCGCCTGCCAAGCGCAGGACGGCGGAGACGTCCTCCTCCAGCGCAGCGCGCGCGCCCACGCGCTCCCGCGGGCTCGCGTCGCGGAAGACGTGTCGCCTCAGCCGCGTGCCCCTGCTCCGCCCGCCGCGCCGCGCCGAGCCGCTGCCTCAGCTCTCGTTTCATTTCCGCGGACCGGAAATTCGCAACGCCGTTGGAGACGACGACGACGATGACGCGCCACGGAGCAGAGGAGCAGGAGCAGCAGCAGTGAGGGCCCGGGCCGGGCGGCAGCAGCGAGGCGTCGACAAGACCCCGTCCAGCACCATATCGCCCGCCGCACCCCGCCCCGCCACGACCTTACCCACCCCGCCCACGCCCTGCCAAACCTCGCCCCGCCCCGCCACGACCTTACCCACCCCGCCCACGCCCTGCCAAACCTCGCCCCGCCCCGCCACGACCTTACCCACCCCGCCCACGCCCTGCCAAACCTCGCCCCGCCCCGCCACGACCTTACCCACCCCGCCCACGCCCTGCCAAACCTCGCCCCGCCCCGCCACGACCTTACCCACCCCCCCCGCCCACGCCCTGCCAAACCTCGCCCCGCCCCGCCACGATCTTACCCATCCCGCCCACGCCCTGCCAAACCTCGCCCCGCCCCGCCACGACCTTACCCACCCCACCCATGCCCTGCCAAACCTCGCCCCGCCCCGCCACGACCTTACCCACCCCGCCCACGCCCTACCAAACCTCGCCCCGCCCCGCCACACCCTGGCCTCGGTGGCTCGCCGGCCTAGGCGCAAGGGCATGGGGGAAGCATTCAGGGCACGGTCGGTCGGTGTAAAGCCTTCAAGGGAAATGGAAAACAAACACACGTGGGCATCACGGCGTGGGTGGACTCAGTGGAGGGGGTAAGGGGTTCCCCTCCGCTCTCTGCTGGCCCCCTCCTGCCCCGCCCCCCCCGGCCCGGGCCCCACCACACAGCGCAGCAGGTATCTTGATAGACCTCGTCGATTGATTTGGCGCGCTGCTCGACCTCACACGCCCCCACACACACCCTAGAAACCCCTTTACTCTGTCATCATCATACTCCCCCTCTTACACTGTTATAATAGAATGGCCGGAAAAAACACGGAGAAAGTCTGGTCAATTACTTATCCGATGCCCCCACTGTGAAAAATACTCGTACACTATGAGAAATCCTTGTACCGGTACGGGAAAATTTTCCATGAGAGGTCTTGTACAGTTACGATTCATATTGTAAACTTTTTATAACTATACGTATCAACTCAGAATCGATTGGTGAGCCAACAAAGTCGTAACGTGTTAAGTCGTACATGTACGAGATATGTTGTATAGTGAATTACTAGCCAGGCAAGCCCCCGGCTTGATTGCTGAGCTTCCAAGCACCTGCATATTGCACTAAAATGTTTTACCTATTTAAGACGAATGTTTATGACAAATGTTTATTAAATTAAAATCTAGGGTTGCTAAAAGGTAGACAATGTAGTTCCTGGAGTCTATTCCATATTTACCATCGCAACACAGTCAGACCCAGCAGTATAACAAACGTACCTTTAGGTATACTTTCTTGGTGGCGGTCTTTTAAACGCATTACTGGAAAAATCCTGGCGCACGGAACTTAGAATTTCGATCGGTTTTTCGTATTGAGTACCCTTCCATTGCTAGGTAAAAATCCGAAATGGACAAAGTCAGATCCAGGGGGTCAAGTTAAGTCTAAGATCTTAAAACAGGATTTTTACCTAGCATATAGGAAAAGTCCTGGCGCACGAAACTTAGAATTTCGAGCGGTTTTTCGTAATGGGCACTCTTCCATTGCTAGGTAAAAATCCGAAGTGGACAATAAAAATCCGAAATGGACAACATCGGACTCGGGGGGTCACGTTACGCCTGGGATATTAAAACGGGATTTTTCCCCAGCATAGGAAAAATTCCTGGCGCACGAAACTTAGAATTTTGAACGGATTTTCGTACCGAGTACCCTTCCATTGCTAGGTAAAAATCCGAAACTATAGGTCTCCGGGGTGTTTCATTGTATCTGCTCAAATCGCCAGAGCGCTTCGCTAAGCTCAGCAAAAAATATATATGTACCTATACATATGTACCTGCACAGAGATACGTGTACATATAAACCTGTACATATATACCTGTACATACATACCTGTACACATATACCTGTACATATATACCTGCACATATATACCTGTACATATATATCTGTACATATCGGCACCTTAAACTAAGTTTTGAAACGCGCCGGCCGACTGCGTGAGCTTTGAAACGGGCGGATGGACTGCGTGTGTTTTAGTTTAAGGTGCCGATATACCTATACGTATATACCTGTACATATGTACCTGTACATATGTACCTGTACATATGTACCTGTACATATGTACCTGTACATACATACCTGTACATACATACCTGTACATATATACCTGTACATATATACCTGTACATATATACCTGTACATATACCTGTACATATATACCTATCCATATATACCTGTCCATATATACCTGTCTATATATACCTGTCTATATATACTTGTCCATATATACCTGTCCATATATACCTGTCCATATATACCTGTCCATATATACCTGTCCATATATACCTGTCCATATATACCTGTCCATATATACCTGTACATATATACCTGTACAAATATACGTTTACATATATACCTGTCCATATATACCTGTACATATATACCTATGCGTATATGTGCAGCCTGTGCATGCATATGTACATTTAAATTTTAAGATAGGAAAAATAATAATAGTAAGATACCTCTTGTAAACTAAAGGTATCCGGGGGGGGGGCGGACATTTTCTCTGCTCAAATCCCCAACAGAGTGCTTCGCTACGCTCAGCAAACAAAATATATTGTACATCTACGGAAATATTTTTCACAGTGTAAGGGTTACGGGAAAATTTTCCATGATAAAAGTCGTAAAATTACAATGTAAAATTGTAAATTTACAAGCATTCCTTATCGACTTGGAATTGACCGACGTGCAAGAATGGGCTATCTTAAATTTACGACATATTTTGTAAATCAAAATTACCAAAAATGTCGTAAATTTACGAGGATATTTTTCACAGTGCCCGTGCTTTTTCTGTACCTTTGTACGGAAAGGTACAGCCAAAGCTATAGTATGAAGTCCGTACTAGTCCGTCCGTACTTTTCCGTGAAAATAACAGAAATTTTTGACAGTGTAGACAAAAACAAGATATTAGAACAACAAAATTATCGTAGAGGTTTTTGACGTAGATAATACGAAGGAAGTACTCCACTGCGCTTTCCCCCTAAAAGAGAAGGAATAATGTCGGAATGTCACAAGTAATATGTCTATTTAGTTCGTGAAGTTAGTAACTTAAGAAACTATTGGTGCCATTCACAAGTATGGGGCAACTTGAAAGTGGGAACAGACATAATCTTGGTTCAGCTTTGTTTAGTCATTTATTTAACAACGTGTGGTCTACATACATCAGTAGGTCAGGTATCGTTCCACGGGTATGTCAAAACCCATAACCTAACTACGCTATACAGTTTCCAATTAGATTGCAGTATTAGCATGCTCGCTGGCTAAAAGCTAGAATGCCGGGTGCAATCTCTCCCCCCGTCTCTCTCTCTCCCCCTCCCTCTCCCTCTAACTCTCTTCGAGAGCGCGGCACCACGAGGGCTGGACCACAGGGGAGCGAGAGGGAACTCACCCGCAGCGGGGCTTATCGAGAAGCTCGCGCGCCCCGCAACGCCCTATAGCCACACTCCGCCCGCCCCTCAGGGGGAGCCCCCGCGGGGGCGCGCGGGGCGGGGGTCGTTAGTGCGTGCGAGGACTGCCCACGAGAAGCCTGCCGCAGGACCTGACCGGACACACCATGCCATTATGTTAACTGGACGGTGGAAAGAAAGAAAGAAAGAAAGAAAGAAAGAAAGAAAGAAAGAAAGAAAGAAAGAAAGAAAGAAGTTATAACTCTATGGCGCGCGCGTGGTCGAGGCTGGGGGTAGTGACACTCTTGCAATCTCATTCACAGCTGTTTTCCTCTGTCATAAAGTACAAAGGGTGTCTGATTTTCCGATTTTCGGTTCTATTTCATTAATTTAATCTACGGAAAAGTCGACGAAACGGAATATTTAATCAAAAATATCAATGTATTTAAGGGACTTAGAAAATACAGAATATGTTCACTTCATTTGACTAACCAGGAACCTACCCACTTTTAAAGTTGGAAAAAATCACTATCCCAGAAATATATTGGCATGTACATATTTATTGGCTTCGATAACTCCTGTTTCTGCGAGTAGTTAAAGATTAAAATAAAATAAAATAAAATAGGTCAACTACTGCATGGTTTGGTCAAATGAACTACTGGACCCGTGGTTCTCTCTCTCCCTCTCTCTCTCTCTCTCTCTCTCTCTCTCTCTCTCTCTCTCTGAGACAGAAAGCGTACCCTTATTATTCCTTCCCAAACTAATACAAGTTACTAGTGAACCAAGTGCAAAAACAATCCCCTTTTCGTCAAGTGAGTGAAAGAAACATTGTTGCATCAAGTGAACAAAAAATCTTAAGTGCGGACTCAACAAATTTCCATCAAAAAACGAAAACTCGGAGCTGCTGTGACCTAACCTCTCAGGCCCGCAGCTGCCCGCAACGCCAGTCAACAAACAATTCGAAAATGTCAAGTCCATCAAGGAAAAATGCCGTTGTGTTGGAAAACTCTCATCAATTTACTCAAGATCAACTTCTACGTGCTACAGCCGACGTCCTCGGTGGCAAAAACATTGATTATTGTGCTAAACTCAGTGGGGGCCGGTTCTGCCTGTACTTGGCGAACGAGTCCGCCGTCACTACGATCTGCGACCTAGGAAGTATTCAAGTCAACAACGCCGTTCTGCCATGTCGCAGGTATGCATCACAAGCATCAAAATTTACAATTTCAAACTGCCCACCCGAAATGTCCGACGAAGCCTTACTAAAACTTCTCCAACGCTATGGCAAACCCGTCACGACACCGACCAAAATAAACATCAAAACTACTCATGAAGACTTAAAGCATGTGAAAACATGGAAGAGATCGCTCTACCTGCTAGTGTCAAAAGATCACCCACCGTGCCCTGAGGTCATGCACATCATAGGCCCAGAAGGAGAAAAACACACACTCTACATCACCGTGCAATCATCATCAAAACCCAGGCCCCCGGACGAAGAGTTTCCAGAGTATACTCCATCACCATCACTCCGTCTATCCATCCCGAGATCAAGAGACCCACCCGCAACACCAGCTCAAGAATCCCATTCGTCCGTTTTACTTTATTCAAGCCTCCTCAAGAAATCAAGCCAAGAAGAAACTCCTGATATGTGCAACCTAACCTCAAAATCACCACCAACCTCCAACCTCCCCGCCCGCCTCCCTCCGCCGCTCCTCCCCATCCCAGCTGTTCCACCCATCCTTCTAACCCCCACCTCACACTCAACCACCAAAATATCTCAACCTCAGCCAGTCCCTGACCTAAACCAACATTCTTCTAATTTAACAATTTTGTCCGATCAAAACCAAAACACACAATTATTCCCAAATCTTGTACTCACCTCAACTTCTAAGAAAAGACTCCTTTCTCCTCAATCTCCTATAGTTTCAACCAAAATACAAAAACAATCCTCACCCCAACTAGTTCAAAACCTAGAAAAAAATCCAGACGATCCTGATATAAATAAAATCTGTTCTTCTATGTCCTTCAACCACAACAAAGTTCCTAAAGAGGCATTTCAGTATATCCTTTCTCAATGCAACAAGCCAAATGTAAATGTAAGAAGATTCGCCTATAAATATAGATACATTCAAAAATTTAATTTAGATTATCTAGAATTAGTAAACAAACTTGATGAAGCCACTTTTCTCTGTGAAAATAATAACGTCCTTAAGAATACCATTGTAAAAATCTCACATGAATTTAATACTTTAAACATCTCTCATGTAAAATAAAAAAAAACCTTCTCCCTCACTTAGCCACATTTTTGTGAATTTCTATTTTTTTAAATTTTTCTCTAAAATCATACTCTTTTAGACACAAACATGCAGCACTGCATGCCCGCTGCAATGACAGCTTTTTATAACAAAATTACACTCCCCCTTTCTAGCCCATATTGTAAAATTAAATCCCCCCAATAAATCCTGTTTAAAAACTAAAAAACTCTCTCTCTCTCCCTCCCCCTATCTCTCTCTCTCTCCGTCAGGAACCCGCGCCTCGTTCTAGTTTCTGATTATGAAATCCATTCGGTCATCCCCGCGGTCCTACAACCAAGCCCGGCCCTTATCCGGCTCCTTATCTCGAGCTGCTCCTCCTCCTCCTCCTCCAGCTCCTCCCACATTATCGTACCCACCAAAGAAGCGCGGTCGCAGAGGCGGGGCGGGGCGGGGCGTGCCACCGCCCGCGCCCAGGGCACGACGTATACTTTTTGTGGTCAAAACTTCCCGATAACTTTTGCCTCCCCGCCGCCGTGTCCCGCCCCCTGCTGCGAGCGCCCACCGGCGCCCACCTCGCCGGCCAGTGGTAGCGGAGGGTTCGCGCACCGGTGAGACTCCACGGAATGGACTCATACACCCTGCGAGATCAACTGGTCGCTGCCTTAATAGCGGCGACCCCACTGGAATAATTTTCTTCTGATGACGCTGGCCGGTTCCCGCGATGGTCCACCGGTCCACCCTGGTCCACCCACCCAGGGAGGGGTCCTTCACTCCCAAAAATCAGCTTAAACTTCAAAACAAGAAAAAACAAAATAAGAAAAGAAATCATAAAAAATCAAGAAAAAATCAAGAAAAAATCTAGAAAAATCAAGATAAACAGAAAAAAAATCAGTAAGAGTCAAAGAAAATCATGAAAAAATAATAATAAATCGATGTACGCTTAATATATAGTGAAGGGCAACTCGGGTCAACCCCGCCAAGCCCCGCTCTACATGTAGAGGTGCGACGAGCAGGTCACTTCTGATCACGGCGCGGTCCTGGCCGGCCCAGCCCGATGACGCACAGCCACGGTCACCTTGCCCCACCCCGCTCCACCCCACCCCGCCCGACCCCATGTCCCACCAGACCCCACCCCATCCCGCCGCCCTATCCCTTACCCGCGCACGCCTCCCGACCTTCCTTGCGGGGCTCCAAGCTCCTCTCCGACCTCGCAATCCCACTTGATTCCCGGGATTCGCTGATTCTCACTCCGTTATCTGATGGCGCGCGCGGCGCTGCACGGGTCCCTGCTCGCACAACACTTCTCCTCGGCTGCGGCGGGGCAGAGAGATTCCGATCGCGCGGTGCAGCGCGCGCCGCGCCCGGGGAGGATTCCCAGAAGGCTGCCGTGGTGGATCACAGGCGCGCGCGCGAGTCGAAACACCCGCGCCTGGAACTTTGCACGCGCACTGCTGCTTTTCCGTCCGCGTTCCAAAAACTCCACGAGCTCAACGTTTACCTTTCCAATTCGGCTCCATTTTTCCACTGCATGAGGACACTTGCCGCGGAGATGAGACCAGGCACACGAATGGGAGTTACGAAAGAGAGAAAGGTGGACAGTCTGTCTTCTCGTCGAAAACGAATCCTGTCAACTGGTTTTCTCTCTCTAGAGCGCGCGGAGGGGTCGAAGGACCCCCCCCCCCCCTTCCCCCGCGCCGGCAGTGCGGCCCATACTTCATGGATGGGCGGCCAGCGACGAAGGGGGTGGGGTCCGTCGGGGCGGAGCAGGGCGGAAGCGGGGGAGGAGCTCGTCATCCCGGCTAGCGTCATTTGTTCTCCGGGGCGGTGTGGATATGGGGAACATGATCGCATGTGCCCAGACCGGCCCAGCCTGGCCCGGCGCTATCCACTCCGGGCCAGCGCCCATCACTCTGCGTCCGCACAACAGACATTCTCGTCTCCGGGAGGGTGCGGCGGCAGCGCGTGGAATTCCTCGCGCCGGGCCCCGGCGGTCTCCAAGGTGAACTTGCGGCTAGTGGCGTCGTGATCCCTCCCCCCCCCTCCCCCACCCAGCGCGTAACGCTCTCCCTCCCCCTCCCCTCCCACTTATTAACGCCCCCGGTGCGTTATGTGGGCTCTGGGATGTCCTGTTCCTGCTCCGACTGTGGGGATTTGCCTTTAATGCGCGCATTTCCGCGGGGTCCCGCACCACCCCTTGCCGAGGAAGGGGGGAGGGTTCCTCTCGCTGCGGCTACCCCGGGGGGCACGCAGCGGGGGACTCCTGAGAGAGAGAGAGAGAGAGAGAGAGAGGAGAGAGAGAGAGAGAGAGAGAGAGAGAGAGAGAGAGAGGGAGAGGGAGAGAGAGAGAGGCGTGTGCGGGTGGGATCGCGAATGGAAGCGAGAGGGACGAGAGCGTGGGGGAGGAGAGGGCGGCGCCTACGGCCGAGAGAGTAGCACCTCTATTTCATTAACGCCATGCAAGGCCGGACCGAGGCCCGGCTCGGCCTGGGACCCCCAAAGTCCCCAGGGGTCGCGCGGGAGAACTCTCACATGAAGGTGGCCGCAAATGTGCTCCTTGAGTCCCCAAATCCCGACGGTGGCGGTGGCCAGTGGAATAGAGGGGGATTGGCCAGGGAATGGGGTTTGCGCGGGCTGCGGGAGGGCGTGGGGTGGGGTGGAGGGGCGCGGGGGAGAGAGAGAGGGGGGGGGTGCTGACCCGACTGCCGACACAAGACGTTAAGAGGGTAGAGGGAGAGCCGCGCCCACGCCCGGCCGGGCCGAGCCGAGCGGCTAGGCTCTCTACAGAGAGGATTGGGGGTCGCACGCTGGTCGCACGTGGGTGTATGTTTAATGCATGTGACTGCGACCCGCGCCGAGCCGCTCGCAATGCAAGGTGCCCACTCCTGATCTCCTCCTCTAGAATACTAGCCAGGCAAGCCCCCGGCTTGATTGCTGAGCTTCCAAGCACCTGCATATTGCACTAAAATGTTTTACCTATTTAAGACGAATGTTTATGACAAATGTTTATTAAATTAAAATCTAGGGTTGCTAAAAGGTAGACAATGTAGTTCCTGGAGTCTATTCCATATTTACCATCGCAACACAGTCATAGACCCAGCAGTATAACAAACGTACCTTTAGGTATACTTTCTTGGTGGCGGTCTTTTAAACGCATTACTGGAAAAATCCTGGCGCACGGAACTTAGAATTTCGATCGGTTTTTCGTATTGAGTACCCTTCCATTGCTAGGTAAAAATCCGAAATGGACAAAGTCAGATCCAGGGGGTCAAGTTAAGTCTAAGATCTTAAAACAGGATTTTTACCTAGCATATAGGAAAAGTCCTGGCGCACGAAACTTAGAATTTCGAGCGGTTTTTCGTAATGGGCACTCTTCCATTGCTAGGTAAAAATCCGAAGTGGACAATAAAAATCCGAAATGGACAACATCGGACTCGGGGGGTCACGTTACGCCTGGGATATTAAAACGGGATTTTTCCCCAGCATAGGAAAAATTCCTGGCGCACGAAACTTAGAATTTTGAACGGATTTTCGTACCGAGTACCCTTCCATTGCTAGGTAAAAATCCGAAACTATAGGTCTCCGGTGTTTCATTGTATCTGCTCAAATCGCCAGAGCGCTTCGCTAAGCTCAGCAAAAAATATATATGTACCTATACATATGTACCTGCACAGAGATACGTGTACATATAAACCTGTACATATATACCTGTACATACATACCTGTACACATATACCTGTACATATATACCTGCACATATATACCTGTACATATATATCTGTACATATCGGCACCTTAAACTAAGTTTTGAAACGCGCCGGCCGACTGCGTGAGCTTTGAAACGGGCGGATGGACTGCGTGTGTTTTAGTTTAAGGTGCCGATATACCTATACGTATATACCTGTACATATGTACCTGTACATATGTACCTGTACATATGTACCTGTACATATGTACCTGTACATACATACCTGTACATACATACCTGTACATATATACCTGTACATATATACCTGTACATATATACCTGTACATATACCTGTACATATATACCTATCCATATATACCTGTCCATATATACCTGTCTATATATACCTGTCTATATATACTTGTCCATATATACCTGTCCATATATACCTGTCCATATATACCTGTCCATATATACCTGTCCATATATACCTGTCCATATATACCTGTCCATATATACCTGTACATATATACCTGTACAAATATACGTTTACATATATACCTGTCCATATATACCTGTACATATATACCTATGCGTATATGTGCAGCCTGTGCATGCATATGTACATTTAAATTTTAAGATAGGAAAAATAATAATAGTAAGATACCTCTTGTAAACTAAAGGTATCCGGGGGGGGGGCGGACATTTTCTCTGCTCAAATCCCCAACAGAGTGCTTCGCTACGCTCAGCAAATTAAATAAAGACCCGTACTTCACCGCAGTGCTCACTTACTTCCAGGTCCTTTTGCTGCTGTTGCTCCGCCAGCTGCTGCGCGGGCCCTCTGCGCCACGCGCTTATAGGCCTAAGCGGTGATTGGAATCCCACAAAAAAAACGGTGACGGTTACTTGGATCACCATAGCTACCTTCGTCGAAAGGTTTCTAAAATGTCACCAATGATGAACCAAAAACTGGGGATACTTCAATCACCTTTACGTGTACGTTTTCCGAAGCGTGTCGGAGGGGGTCTACATTTTACAAACATTCATACACACTAAATCCTTAAGAATTTTGAGGTGCATAATAAGCAAGCAGAATATTTAACATACATGCTAGCTTACTTTTTTTTCCGAAACGTAATTAAGTGGCTCGGTGATTGGAAGCCCGCACCCACGCGAGTCACCGGCTCGGCTGAGAACAGGGCTGCTCTCTAAATGCATGCAAGTTTATATCCACACCTCGGGTTTCTTTTACACCGTCTCTCTTTCTCTCTTTCCCCGGATGCAGTCGGCCAGAGCAGGCGCGCATGCAGATGAGCGCCCCCTACGTGTACGCACTCCGCTTTCATCTCTAGTTCGCGGGCCCGGCCGGCACTCACTACTCGCGCCTTAAAGGGATGCGGTTGCAATGAATTATTTATGGCGTTTGACAGCCCTTCCTCTCCCCTTTACCAGTTTCACCAAAACCTTCCATTCCCCGCCCTGCGCTGTCGGACTCTCCATATCTCGAGTGCTTTCTCCAGTCCCGGGAAAAACGAGCAGCGCGTGCAAATCGAAAGCGAAACAACTCTGAATTTTGGTACCAATTTTGGAAAAAAAAATAAAATGCGAATTATTGTGATTTTTTTTTATTTTTATAGTTTTTTTTTAAATTTTTTGAGAGAGTTTTTTTAAAAAAGAATTTTGTGGGTTTTAGTAAATTTTTATAGGGCTTTCCTAAATTTTTCTGAATATTTCTGAATTTTTCTAAAGGTTTCCTGAACTTTTCTGATTTTATTTAATTACGCGAGGCGTACAAAAAAATATAGTTGTTTCCCCCTCGGTGCAAATTGTCATCAATGAGCTCGAAAAGTACACTATTCTAAAAAAAAAGTTTCCAAGTATCTCATGGAATCTCAACCGCGTGTGGTCAAATGAAATAGCAGGCTACGCGAGGGTAGATTCATATATAGGACTCTATAGGCGGGAGGAGGTCTCCCTCTGCTACTATCCATCCACACACTGAGGCGACCACAAAAGGTTACCTCAACTTGTACTCCGCATGATCCAAGCAGTGGGCGCGCGCGCGTGTATGTATGTGAGAGAGAGAATATATATGTATACGTGTGTGTGTGTCTGTGTGTGTGTGTGTGTGTGTGTGTGAGAGAGAGAGAGAGAGAGAGAGAGAGAGAGAGAGAGAGAGAGAGAGAGAGCCGGTGAGGAGGCAAGGTCGGCTCGCGGCCCTGAAATGTGATAAATGGACTAACACGGAATGCCGACAATGGAGGGCGCTGGCGTCGCGCTGTGGCGCATGGGATGGGGATGTGGGTGGGGCATTGAGCAGGAGTTCTGAAACCGCAGAGGGATCGGTAGCGTCTGCTGTACCATGTCAACTGCACAGGGGAGGCTGGATGGAAAAGGGAGGGGGGGGGGGGAGACAGAGAGATTGGAAGAAGGTGTGAGGTACACTGTAAGAAAGGGTACAGATATACAAGTATATAACACCATTTACTATGCATTCCATACGCGCCATTAAGTGTTGGAGCGTTATTCTGTCCACGACACGGTAAACATTGTTATTCAATTACTGTGACGTCTCACGTTCTCTTTCATGTGAAAAGTGTCACACAGTTTAAAATGTAATGTCACATTTTTTTCAACGTGCATAGGCCAGAATATGCAGGCTAAATTTTGTGCTCACATCCAAAAGAATGTGACATTATTAATATTAAAAGGAATGTGACAGTTTTCCGAGGGGTCCATCACTCGGTTTAGGAGCGTTCACACGATTACTGATTACCAGTGATTACTTACAGTTCTCGGTAAGGTTTTTGAAGAAACGTCGACATTTTTGTAGATTGTTGCATACTTCAATGAGGGAAAACCCAAAACAGCACAAAAACGACGAAAAGAAGAGTTTTGAGAATAAGATTACCAGTAGTTATCGGAGAACGTGTACACAGGATTACCAGAGTGGTGGGCCCCTCGCAGTTTTCTCATGAAAAAGAATGTGACGTCTCAGTAATTGAACAACAGTGAACCTGCGGTGTGTTGACGTATCGAAAAGGTATTGTAAAGAAAGAAATTTTCCTGGCAAACCAAGAATCCTCTCTTGGTTTTTAAGACCTTTTGGATAAATCAAGATGCCATAGCTATAGGCCTACCGTGCAGAATAAGTTCATCATGTATTCCACACTTTCAAACGTTTACCAGTTGAACATTTTGTATTACAGTGCAGGGAGAACTCTTCCTGTGCGAGGCGCACTTCTTGAAGAGGTAAATAAACGTCTGTCAAACAAAAGAAGAAAAAAAAAGAAAAAAAAACACGAGTCAGCGCGCGCGTGTAAGTGTGTGTGTGAGAGAGAAGGGAGGGGGAAACAGAAGTACGCGCTGATTTCTCTATCGTGTTTACTCATGGCGCTCGACAGGAGGCAAGGATTGTGCTTCCCCTCATGGGGCTCGGCTTAGTGGACGCGCGCCCTCGCTTCGTGCAGTTCACAGGAGAGCTGGAGGAAAGGAGAAGATGTACAAAGGAGGAGGAGAAAAGAGACGGATGGCACAAGCAGGAGAGGCGCGCGCGGGGGGAACATGGCTGAGAGAAAAGGGGCGACCGGCAGCGGGGCCGCCATAATGCCAGACAGAAAATATAGTATCTAGCGAACAGATATTGTGCATGAAGGCATGTAACCCATCCGGACAGTCCGCGCGCCATTCGCCTGCTTGAGCCGGTCGCGCGGCGGCCGATCTGGCGGGCGGAAGCGGAGGGCCGAGATGGCAGACATGGAAGCTCAGGACACCGGGCCAGGCCGGGCCGCAGGTGGTGTGGGATTGCCCGTGCCCCGCGCGCCCCGCCCGCCAGATCGGCCGCCGCGCGACCGGCTCAAGCAGGCGAATGGCGCGCGGACTGTCCGGATGGGTTACATGCCTTCATGCACAATATCTGTTCGCTAGATACTATATTTTCTGTCTGGCATTATGGCGGCCCCGCTGCCGGTCTCCCCTTTTCTCTCAGCCATGTTCCCCCCCGCGCGCGCCTCTCCTGCTTGTGCCATCCGTCTCTTTTCTCCTCCTCCTTTGTACATCTTCTCCTTTCCTCCAGCTCTCCTGTGAACTGCACGAAGCGAGGGCGCGCGTCCACTAAGCCGAGCCCCATGAGGGGAAGCACAATCCTTGCCTCCTGTCGAGCGCCATGAGTAAACACGATAGAGAAATCAGCGCGTACTTCTGTTTCCCCCTCCCTTCTCTCTCACACACACACTTACACGCGCGCGCTGACTCTCGTGTTTTTTTCTTCTTTTTTTTTTCTTCTTTTGTTTGACAGACGTTTATTTACCTCTTCAAGAAGTGCGCCTCGCACAGGAAGAGTTCTCCCTGCACTGTAATACAAAATGTTCAGCTGGTACACGTTTGAAAGTGTGGAATACATGATAAACTTATTCTGCACGGTAGGCCTATAGCTATGGCATCTTGATTTATCCAAAAGGTCTTAAAAACCAAGAGAGGATTCTTGGTTTGCCAGGAAAATTTCTTTCTTTACAATACCTTTTCGACACGTCAACACACCGCAGGTTCACTGTTGTTCAATTACTGAGACGTCACATTCTTTTTCATGAGAAAACTGCGAGGGGCCCACCACTCTGGTAATCCTGTGTACACGTTCTCCGATAACTACTGGTAATCTTATTCTCAAAACTCTTCTTTTCGTCGTTTTTGTGCTGTTTTGGGTTTTCCCTCATTGAAGTATGCAACAATCTACAAAAATGTCGACGTTTCTTCAAAAACCTTACCGAGAACTGTAAGTAATCACTGGTAATCAGTAATGCGTGTGAACGCTCCGATAAACCGAGTGATGGACCCCTCGGAAAACTGTCACATTCCTTTTAATATTAATAATGTCACATTCTTTTGGATGTGAGACACAAAATTTAAGCCTGCATATTCTGGCCTATGCACGTTGAAAAAAATGTGACATTACATTTTAAACTGTGCTTTGACACTTTTCACATGAAAGAGAACGTGAGACGTTACAGTAATTGAAATAACAAGTGTTTACCGTGTCGTGGACAGAATAGAGCTCATCACACTTAATGGCGCGTATGGAATGCATAGTAAATGGTGTGAGAAATATACTTGTATATGCGTACCCTTTTCTACAACAAAATTACAGTGACCTCACCTTCTTCCAACATCTCTCTGTTCTCTACCCACCCAACAAAAAACAAACCAAACAATCATCTCGTAAAAATACACCCTACAAGAAAAAAGAACTAACTAAACAAAAAAATAAATCATAACACGAACTCACACCAAAATAACACTACAAAATCACAAAAAAAAAGAAAAAAACCAAGAAAAAAAAAAACACAAAACAACTACAAACCCACCCCACCACAATCTCACCCCTCACTCATCCCACCCACCCCCCCACACCCTCCCTCCCCAGGCCTATACACTCCGACCGAGAAATCTATACATCACCCCGACCTCCCCCCCTCTCTCCACCCTCCCCCCTCCCCATACGCCTCCAACCCCCCACAACCACCCACCATTCCCACCCCACATCCCCCTCCCCCCCCCCCCCCCCCCCCCCCCCACACTCCCCCTCCCCACACCCCCCCACTCCAGACCACTCCACCATCCCCCAAACCCCTCACCCTCCCGCGCCCCTAACAAACCCTCCCTTTTCCACACATCCAAGCCTCCCCGTGCAGTTAGACTACGGTGGGCAACAGCCACGACCGCTCACCCTCGATCCCCAACTGCGCAGAGTTCCAGCAATGAACTCTCTCGCTCCAATGCGCCCCAGCCCCCCTCACCCACCTCCCACATCCCCATGCGCCACCAGCGACGACGCACAGCAGCTCCCCAATTGTCGCCCATTAACAGCCAGTGTTCCTAGTCACCTCCATTTTATCACCATTTCAGGAGAGCCGTCGCGACACCGAACCCTTACCTCCCCACCGCACCTCTCTCCTCTCTCTCTTCTCCTCTCACCTCTCACTCTCTCCTCGTCTCTCCCTCTCCACTCTCTCACAACCACACACACACACACACGCATAACATATATACTTCACACTCTCACATACATTCACGCTGCTGCGACGCGCCCCACTGCTATTGATCATGCGGAGTCACAAAATTGAGCGGTAAAGCCTCTTTGTGGCGCCTCAGTGTGTGGAATGGATATAGACATGCTGTGAGACGAGAACTCCTCACCTCACTATCAGACAGAGTCCTCGAGAGCATAGGAATCTACCCTCGCAGTAGCCTGCTATTTCATCTTTGACCACACCGCGGTTGAGATTCCACTGAATAACTTGGAACGACTACTTTTTCATTCCTTAACAACTGTGTACATTTACGTGAGCTCATTCGAATCAACCACTATAGCACCAGTGAGGAAACCAAACTATAATATTCTTTTTGTTACATTCGCGTATTGTAAAATAAAATCCAAAAAGAAAACACAGTTAACAAGAAACCCCTATTAAAGAAAAACTTCAGCAAATAATTCAGAAAAATTTACAGACAAAGCACCTAATAAAAATTTACTAACAACCCCCAAAAAATTCTCTTTTTAAAAAAAACTCTCTCAAAAAAATATAACTTTAAACAAAAAAACAAAACTATAAAAATAAAAAAAAAATCACAAACCATTACGCTTTATATTCTCTTTCTTTTCTTTTCCAAAAACAAAAAAAAAAAAATGTACCAAAATTCAAGAGTTGTTTCCGCCTTTCGATTTCAGCACGCGCTGCTCGTACTTTTCCCCGACCGACTGGAGAAAGCACACCGATATCATGAAGAAAGTCCGTAACAGCGCACAAGGGCGAGGGATGGCAAGGTTTTTGATGTAGAAACTGTTTAAAGGGAAGAGGAACGAGGCTGTCAAACGCCATAAAAATTCATTGCAACCGCATACCCTTTAAGGCGCAGATACGTGAGTGCCGCGCCGGGCCCGCGAACATAGAGATGAAAAGCGGAGTGCGCACACTTAAGGGCACGCAATCATCCTTCATGCCGCGACTACTCGCTCTGGCGCGACTGCATCCGGGAAACATAAGAAGAAAGAGAAGACGGTGTAATAAAAGAAACCCAGCGTGGTGGATATAATCTTGCGATGCGAGTTCTAGAGAGCATCCCCCTGTTCTCAGCCGAGCCGCGGTTGCCCACCGTGGGTGCGGGCTTCCCAAATCAACCGAGCCACTACATCACGGTTTCACGGAAAAAAAAAGTCACAAGTGCTCTTGATGTATGTTTTAAAAACGCGAAAATAATCAGCTGCTTATTATGACACCTCACAAAATTTCTTAAGTGATTTTAGTGTGCATATGACTGTTTGAGTAAAATCTTAGACCCATCTCCGACACGCTTCGGAAAAACGTACAACTGATAAAGGTGAATTCAAATATTCCCCATTTATTTGACTCATCATTGGTGAACATCTATTTAGAGCAAAACCTAATTCGACGAAGGTAGCCTATGGTGCATCCAAGACACCCCGTGCCCGCACCCCGGTTTTTTTTGCGAGGCCGAATTCCAACACCGCATTAGGCCTATAAGCGCCGTGCGGCGCAACGAGGCCCGCGCAAGCAGCTGGACCAACACACAATCAAAAGGACCATGGCAGTACAACAGTCGAGCGCTGCGGTGAAGTACGCGTCTATTTATTTAATTTGCTGAGTCCGTGAGCGAACGCACACTGATTGGCGGGAATTTGAAGCACAGAAAAATGACTCCGCCCCCCCCACCGGATACCTTTACGTTTACACAAAGACAGGTAATCATTACTACATTAATTACCATTATCCATAGTCTAAAAACATTAAATGTACCTATGCATGCACAGGCTAGACAACATACTACGCATAGGTATGATATGGCTACTCAGGTATATATAGTGCGACAGATATAATATGTAGACACATGTATATCGTACAGGTATATAATGTACAGGTAACTATATGGACATAGGTATATACTGGACAGGTATAGGATGACACGGTATAGTCTGGTACTAGTATATATGACAGGTAGTATATGGAGACAGGTAATCAATATGTACAAGTCATATACATAGACATGCGTATATATATATGACAGGTATATATGCGTACAGGTAATGGATATGGATAGGCAATATATGTCTACATGGTATATGATACATGGTTATCATATGTACAACGTATATATGTACAGGTATATATGTATCACGGTATGTATGTACAGGTATGTACTTGTACAGGTACATATGTATACAGTGTCACATATGTACAGCACAAGAATGTCGTACAGGTATACTTATGTACAGGTCAATATACGTATAGGTATATCGGGCACCTTAAACTAAAACACACCAGTCATCCATCCGCCCGTTTCAAAGCTCACGCATAGTCCGGCCGGCGCGTTTCAAAACTTAGTTTTAACGTGCCGATATGTACAGATTAATGTACAGTATATAATGCATACAAGTATACAGTGTAAGAGAGTGAGATATGTGTACAGGTAGTAGTACAGGTATATATGTACAGGTTTATATGTACATCGTATCTCTGTGCAGGTACATATGTATAGTACAATATATATTTTTGCTGAGCTTAGCGAAGCGCTCTCGGCGATTTGGAGCAGATACAATGTCAAAAATCACTCGAGTACCTATATTTTCGAGATTTTTACCTAGCAATAGGAAGGGTACTCGGTACGAAACATCCGTTCAAAATTCTAAGTTTCGTGCGCCAGGAATTTTTCCTATGCTGGGGAAAATCCCGTTTTAATATCCCAGGCGTAACGTGACCGCCCCGAGTCCGATGTTGTCCATTCGGGAATATTTCTATGTCACTTCGGATTTTTACACTAGCAATGGAAGAGTGCCCATTACGAAAAACCCGCTCGAAATTCTAAGTATCCGTGCGCCAGGACTCTCTTCCTCATATGCTAGGTAAATCCTGTTTTTAAGATCTTAGACTTAACTTGACTGGATCTGACTTTGTCCATTTCGGATCACTACCTAAACATGAAGGACAAAAGGTACTTCATACGAAAAACCGATCGAAATTTCTAAGTCCGTAGCGCCAGGATTTATTCTTCCAGTAAATAGCGTTTAAAGACACGCCACCAAGAAAGTATACCTAAAAGGTACGATGTTATACTGCTGGGTCTGACTGTGTTGCGATGGTAAATATGTGAATAGACTCAGGAACTACATTGTCTACCTTTAAGCAACCCTAAGATAGTTTAATTAGATAAACATTTGTTCATAAACATTCGTCTTAAATATAGTAAAAAACATATTAGTGCAATATATGCAGGTGCTTGAAGCATCAGCATCAAGCACGGGGGCTTGCCCTAGTATTCTACTAGAGGAGGAATACAGAGAGTGGGCACCTTTGCATTGCGAGCGGCTCGGAGCGCGGGTCGCAGATCACATGCATTAAACATACACCCACGTGCGACCAGCAGCTGCGACCCCCAATCCTCCTCTGTCGAGACTACCTAGCCGCCATCGGCTCGGCACGGCCCGCCGGCCAGTGGGCGCGGCACATCTCCCTCATACACCTCACTTAACGTCTTGTGTCGGCAGTCGGAGTCAGCACACTCCCACTCTCTCTCTCTCTCTCACCCCCGCCCCCCTCCAACCCACCCCACCCCACGCCTCCACGCACAGCCCGCACGCAAACACTATGCCCTGGCCAATCCTCCTCTATTCCACTGGCCACCATGCCACCGTCGCAGGATTTGGGGACTCAAGGAGCACATTTGCGGCCACCTTCATGTGAGAGTGTTCGCGCACCACACCCAGGGGACTTTGGGTGGTCCCAGCCGACCGGGCCTCGGTCCCGGCCTTGCATGGCGTATTAATGAAATAAGAGGTGCATACTCTCTCTCGGCTGTAGGCGCCGACCCTCATCCTCCCCCACGCTCTCCGTCCCTCTCGCTTCCATTCGCGATCCCACCCGCATCCACACTCCTCACAACCCATCACCTCTCCTCTCTCTCACTCTCTCATCTCTCTCATCCTCACATCTCTCTCAATCTCATCTCTCTCTCCTCTCTACTCCTCCCTCTCTCTCTCTCCTCTCTCCTCATCTCTCATGGAGTCCCCCGCTGCGTGCACGGGGTAGCCGCAGCGAGAGGATACCCTCACCTCCCCCTTCCTCGCAAGGGTGGTGCGGGACCCACGCGGAAATGCGCGCCATTAAAAGGCAAATCCCCACAGTCGAGCTAGGAACAGACATCCCAGAGCCCACAGTAACGCACCGGGAGGCGTAATAAAGTGGGAGGGGAGGGGGAGGGGGAGGGAGAGCGATTACGGCGCAGGGAGAGGGAGGGGGGGAGCGGATCACAGACGCCACTAGCCGCAAGTTCACCTTGGAGACCGCCGGGGGCCCGGCGCGAGGAATTCCACGCGCTGAGCCGCGCCGCACCCTCCCGGAGACGAGAATGTCTGTTGTGCGGACGCAGAGTGATGGGCGCTGGCCCGGAGTGGATAGCGCCGGGCCAGGCTGGGCCGGGCTGGGCACATGCGATCATGTTCCCCATATCCACACACCGCCCCGGAGAAACAAATGACGCTAGCCGGGATGACGAGCTCCTCCCCCGCTTCTCCGCCCTGCTCCGCCCCGACGGACCCCACCCCCTTCGGTCGCTGGCCGCCCATCCATGAAGTATGGGCCGCACTGCCGGCGGCGGGAGTCCTTCGACCCCTCCGCGCGCTCTAGAGAGAGAAAACCAGTTGACAGGATTCGTTTTCGACGAGAAGACAGACTGTCCACCTTTCTCTCTTTCGTAACTCCCATTCGTGTGCCTGGTCTCATCTCCGCGGCAAGTGTTTTTTTTTTTTTTTCCTCATGCAGTGGAAAAATGGAGCCGAATTGGAAAGGTAAACGTTGAGCTCGTGGAGTTTTTGGAACGCGGACGGAAAAGCAGCAGTGCGCGTGCAAAGTTCCAGGCGCGGGTGTTTCGACTCGCGCGCGCGCCTGTGATCCACCACGGCAGCCTTCTGGGAATCCTCCCCGGGCGCGGCGCGCGCTGCACCGCGCGCGATCGGAATCTCTCTGCCCCGCCGCAGCCGAGGAGAAGTGTTGTGCGAGCAGGGACCCGTGCAGCGCCGCGCGCGCCATCAGATAACGGAGTGAGAATCAGCGAATCCCGGGAATCAAGTGGGATTGCGAGGTCGGAAAGGAGCTTGGAGCCCCGCAAGGAAGGTCGGGAGGCGTGCGCGGGTTAGGGATAGGGCGGCGGGGAGGGGTGGGGTCTGGTGGGGTATGGGGTCGGGCGGGGTGCGGTGAAGCGGGGTGGGGCAAGGTGACCGTGGCTGTGCGTCATCGGGCTGTGCCGTCCAGGACCGCGCCGTGATCAGAAGTGACCTGCTCGTCGCACCTCTACGAGCGGGGCTTGGCGGAGTTGACCCGAGTTGCCCTTCACTATATATTAAGCGTACATCGATTTATTATTATTTATTCATGATTTTCTTTGACTCTTACTGATTTTTTTTCTGTTTATCTTGATTTTTCTAGATTTTTTCTTGATTGTTTATGATTTTTTTTCTTATTTTGTTTTTTCTTGTTTTGAAGTTTAAGCTGATTTTCGGGAGTGAAGGACCCCTCCCTGGGTGGGTGGACCGGGGTGGACCGGTGGACCATCGCGGGAACCGGCCAGCGTCATCAGAAGAAAATTATTCCAGTGGGGTCGCCGCTATTAAGGCAGCGACCAGTTGATCTCGCAGGGTGTATGAGTCCATTCGGTGGAGTCTCACCGGTGCGCGAACCCTCCGCTACCACTGGCCGGCGTGGTGGGCGCCGGTGGGCGCTCGCGGCAGGGGGCGGGACACGGCGGCGGGGAGGCAAAAGTTATCGGGAAGTTTTGACCACAAAAAGTATACGTCGTGCCCTGGGCGCGGGCGGTGGCACGCCCCGCCCCGCCCCGCCTCTGCGACCGCGCTTCTTTGGTGGGTACGATAATGTGGGAGGAGCTGGAGGAGGAGGAGGAGGAGGAGCAGCTCGAGATAAGGAGCCGGATAAGGGCCAGGCTTGGTTGTAGGACCGCGGGATGACCGAATGGATTCATAATCAGAAACTAGAACGAGGCGCGGGTTCCTGACGGAGAGAGAGAGAGATAGGGGGAGGGAGAGAGAGAGAGTTTTTTAGTTTTTTAAACAGGATTTATGGGGGGATTTAATTTACAATATGGGCTAGAAAGGGGGAGTGTAATTTTGTTATAAAAAGCTGTCATTGCAGCGGGCATGCAGTGCTGCATGTTTGTGTCTAAAAGAGTATGATTTTAGAGAAAAATATAAAAATAGAAATTCACAAAAATGTGGCTAAGTGAGGGAGAAGGTTTTTTTTAATTTACATGAGAGATGTTTAAAGTATTAAATTCATGTGAGATTTTTACAATGGTATTCTTAAGGACGATATTATTTTCACAGAGAAAAGTGGCTTCATCAAGTTTGTTTACTAATTCTAGATAATCTAAATTAAATTTTTGAATGTATCTATATTTATAGGCGAATCTTCTTACATTTACATTTGGCTTGTTGCATTGAGAAAGGATATACTGAAATGCCTCTTTAGGAACTTTGTTGTGGTTGAAGGACATAGAAGAACAGATTTTATTTATATCAGGATCGTCTGGATTTTTTTCTAGGTTTTGAACTAGTTGGGGTGAGGATTGTTTTTGTATTTTGGTTGAAACTATAGGAGATTGAGGAGAAAGGAGTCTTTTCTTAGAAGTTGAGGTGAGTACAAGATTTGGGAATAATTGTGTGTTTTGGTTTTGATCGGACAAAATTGTTAAATTAGAAGAATGTTGGTTTAGGTCAGGACTGGCTGAGGTTGAGAGATTTTGGTGGTTGAGTGTGAGGTGGGAGTTAGAAGGATGGGTGGAACAGCTGGGCTGGGGAGGAGCGGCGGAGGGAGGCGGGCGGGGAGGTTGGAGGTTGGTGGTGATTTTGAGGTTAGGTTGCACATATCAGGAGTTTCTTCTTGGCTTGATTTCTTGAGGAGGCTTGAATAAAGTAAAACGGACGAATGGGATTCTTGAGCTGGTGTTGCGGGTGGGTCTCTTGATCTCGGGATGGATAGACGGAGTGATGGTGATGGAGTATACTCTGGAAACTCTTCGTCCGGGGGCCTGGGTTTTGATGATGATTGCACGGTGATGTAGAGTGTGTGTTTTTCTCCTTCTGGGCCTATGATGTTCATGACCTCAGGGCACGGTGGGTGATCTTTTGACACTAGCAGGTAGAGCGATCTCTTCCATGTTTTCACATGCTTTAAGTCTTCATGAGTAGTTTTGATGTTTATTTTGGTCGGTGTCGTGACGGGTTTGCCATAGCGTTGGAGAAGTTTTAGTAAGGCTTCGTCGGACATTTCGGGTGGGCAGTTTGAAATTGTAAATTTTGATGCTTGTGATGCATACCTGCGACATGGCAGAACGGCGTTGTTGACTTGAATACTTCCTAGGTCGCAGATCGTAGTGACGGCGGACTCGTTCGCCAAGTACAGGCAGAACCGGCCCCCCACTGAGTTTAGCACAATAATCAATGTTTTTGCCACCGAGGACGTCGGCTGTAGCACGTAGAAGTTGATCTTGAGTAAATTGATGAGAGTTTTTCCAACACAACGGCATTTTTTCCTTGATGGACTTGACATTTTCGAATTGTTTGTTGACTGGCGTTGCGGGCAGCTGCGGGTACTGAGAGGGTTAGGTACACAGGCAGCTCCGAGGTTTTGCGTTTTTGTTGATGGATTATTTTGTGTGAGCCGGCACTTAAGATTTTTTTGGTTCACTTGATGCAAACATGTATTCTTTCACTCACTTTGACGAAAAAAACGGGTGATTGTTTTTGCGCACTCGCTACATCACTCAATTAACATTGTATTAACATTCTGGCGGAAGAGAAACACATTAGCGGTACAGCTATACTTCCCATCAGCGAGACGAGAGAAGAGAGAAGAGAGAGCTTACGAGAGACGAGTCAGACGAGAAGAAGTAGAGACACACACGGGTCCAGTCAATCATTCCCATTTGACCACAAACACCAATGCAGACAGTACAGACCTCAATTTTACATATACTTCTCTATCTTAATTAAACAACAAATAGTGTCTCCCTTTATCGATTTGCACATATAATAATCAATGTTTTCTACTTCTCTTTAACTACTACAGCAAGAAACAAGCGATTCTTGATCGAACAACCCAATTAAATATACACGACTACATGTCCAACATAAAACTACCTCTGGAATAGCCGTGGACTACATTTTCCACAACTTCTAATAAGTAGTCAGGTTACTTCTCACATTAGTCAATTATATGTGAAACCTATAATACTAGTCATTCCCCTTAAGCCCATTCAAATTACACAACATTGACATATATATTATCAGAGATTAATATTCACTGTTCGTCGGACTTTATCCGCGATATATTAATGAAACTTACGAACCGAAAAACTACGCAAAAATCAGACACCCATTTAGCACTTTCTTAACAGTAGAAGCAACAGCTGCGTAGAATAGAGATTATGCAAGAACGTCTCCACTACCCCCAGCCTTGACCACGCGCGCGCCCATACAAGATTCATAACCTAATCATTCTTTACTTTCTTTATTTCTTCTTTCTCATCTTTCGTTCTTTCTATTCCTTTCTTTCTTATACCACCGGCATCGCATTACAACATAATGGCATGGCGTGGGTCTCCAGGTACACTGACGGCCAGGCATGTCTCGTTGGGCACGCCTCCTCGTCAACGCCTCAGAAAACGAACCCCAAACACCACCGCGCGCACCCCGCGCGAGAGGCACTCCCCACAGGAGGCGGACACGCGGAGTTGGATGAACGAGGGCGTATTAGCAGGGACGCAGCGACGCACATTCTCGAATACAGCCCCGCTGCCGAGTAGATTCACCTCTCACATCCCCTGTGGCCCAGCCTCAGACAGGTGCCAGAGACTCTCGAAAGAAGCAGTACTAAGAAGGGGGAGGGGGGAGCACGGGATAGACAGAGGGGGAGAGAGAACAGAGACGGGGGGACAGATTTGCACACCGCATTCTAGCAGTATAGCGCCACGAGCAAGCTAACACAACACATGCAATCTTAAACACGAAACTAAACAGCGTAGTTTACGTTAATGGTTATTGCACATTACCCGATGAGAACACGTTACCTGACCTCAACGATAGTAATTAAACCCACAACGATTTGTTAAAATAAATCACGAAAACAAAAGCTGAAACCAAATAAATCATCATGTTACCACAACTATCTTCAAGTATGCCCCTTACATCTATGATGAATTAGCAGCACCAATAGTATCTATACGTTACTAACTTCACACGAACTCAACTTACCATATTACTATGTTACATTCCGCGAACATTATTCACCCTTCCTTTTCTAAGGGGGATAGCGCAGGTGGTATAACTCTCCTTCGTATTATCTACGTCAACATCAACCTCTACGACTAAATTATGTTGTTCTAATATCTTACATTTTTTGTCTACACTGTCAAAAAATTTCTCGTTCATTTCTTCAACGGACAAGTACGGACTCGGACTAGTATGACTTCATACTCCATAAGCTTTGTCTGTAACACTTTCCGTAACAAAACGGTACAGAAAAACAGACAAACGGCGGCACTCGTCTGAAAAATATTCCTCGTAAAATATTACACACGACATTATATTGGTAACATTCTAGATTTACAAAATATGTCAGTAAAATATTAAGAATAAGACACCATTCTTGCACGTCGGATCAACTTCCACTCATAAAGAATGCTTATACAAAAATTTTCAATATTACGACACTCTAATATCACCGGAAAAATTGTCCCGTAACCGCCAACCAAACACTTGGTGAAACATTATTATCAACGTAGATGTCACATTATAATTTTGTATTGAATATGCAGTTGAGCTGCTCATACTGATTAGGGCATATATAGAGATGTTATACGGAGGAAACGAAAACAACCACCGGAGATACCTGTAGTTATTATAGTGGCTGATGAACATGTATATTTATATCCTATCTTCAACACAATCTTATCATTACAATGCATGCCACAGGCTGCACACAATATACCAAGAGGTATAATAGATGTACAGGAAAATATGAGAACAGGCATATATCGTAGCAACCTAATATTTGTACACAGGTATAATATGTACACAGTATATAAGGACACAGGTTTATAATGGACAAGGTATTATATGGACAGGTATAATCATGAACAGGTATATATATATCCAGGTAAATCTGGAACACAGGGTATTTATGAACGAACAATAACTCTATACTAAACAGGTAATACACATTGACAAGTATATATGAAAGACAGGTAATATAGGATGAGTTATAATATGCACTACAGGTAAATGTACAGGTATATAACTGTACAGGTAAATATATGTACAGGTAAATAATTGTAAACAGTATTTATGATACAGGTATAGCGGTATCGTACAGGCGTACATAATGCATACAGTTCAATAGTACTGAAGTAAATACGTACACGGTACTTTGTACAGGACAATATACGTTATAGTATAACAAAATCACAGACACCTAAACTAAAACACACGCCAGTCCATCCGAACACAGTGGACATAAGACATACACAGATGGAGGAAGGCGCGTTTAAAAACGCAGTTTAAGGGGACACGAATATGACTGATTTTTATGTACAAGGTATTATAAATGTGAAGGTTTATTTGTACAGGGGTATATGGTCTCAAAGTATATAATGGAATGGTTGTGTGGTTATAAGGGTGAAATGTAAACGTATCTCTGTTCAAGGTACATATGTATACACGGTACCATATAATAATTTTTGCTGAGCTTTAGCGAAGCGCTCTGGCGATTTGAGCAATCAACAATCTGATACAAAAAAAAGATCCAATAACAACCTTACCAACAAAATAAAACAACGCACGTACACTTACGAGTGACTACCTCCCGAAGTTCACGATAAAAAGCAGGATAGGTAAGGGATAGGGTGCGACGGAGATCCAATTGGCATACTTGTAGTTAGTCGCGAGCATTTTAATTGAGTCGAGTGCGATCAGCAACGCTGTCTTGGTCATCAATCATCTATGATTCCAGCATCCTATTAGCATCCACACCAGATAACTCACGTACCAATTCCGTCGGTAGGTTAAATTATCGAGCGGAGAAGGATCGCTCCTCACGAATACACCCGGACTCCAACGTCAGGCACTCGCTGTTCGTGGTTTATTCCTTGCGCAACACGTGCTGAACCCTTCCATCAGTTTACCTTACCATATCTAGATTGACATCACAACAGTGAGCACGACTATCACCTCGAGATTCTTCAGAAGAGGTCCGACGGAAACGGCACTGCCGACCAATACGCACACACAACGCCCCGCCATTCCGCGCAACGAAGCCTATACCCATAGTAAAACATAAAAATAAAACAAAAAAAATAAACCAAAAAGCAAAAACACAACACAAAAGACAACAACAGAAATCACACAAATCCTAATCCAAAAACACTCCAAATCAAAAAGAGCAAAAAAAATAAAAAAGAATAAGAAACCCAATAAGAAAAAAAACGAAAATCAAAAAAAAAAAAAAAAAGAAAAAGACACCAAACCCCAAAACATCCACGAACGCACGCCCCACCCCCCCCCCCCCCCCTCCCCCCCCCACCCCCCCCCCCCCCCCCCCCCCCCCCCCCCCCCCCCCCCCCCCCCCCCACCCCCCCCCCCCCCACACACCCCACACCCCCCCCCCACACACACACACCCACACACCCCTCCCCCCCCCCACCCCACCCCACTCACTCACACACACCCCACCACCCCACACACACACTCACCCCCACACCCCACACCCCACACTCACTCACACCACCCCACACCCCACTCACACCCCACACACACCACCCCACACACACACACACCACACACACACACACCCCACCCCCTCACTCCCCTCACTCACCCCAC